>LQNK01000347.1:79616-110953 GCA_001586405.1 Phoebis sennae | reverse complement strand
GCTATTAGGTACATAATAATTTACTATATTTTGTTTCGATAACTAGTATAATTATATTCTATATTTCGCCATTGTTTGAAAGTAAAATAATAAAACCCACATTCTTATTATTACAACTTCCACCAGAATATGTAACAATTTCAATAACATTAGTAAGTCTCTGGTTGGAGCTATCGATATTAATTGTGATTCATCTTCCGTTTTTTGTAACAACATTCATAATTTCTTATTAGGTCCAAACAATAAGATACAAAAATGATGGTAACAATTTTTTTCTTCTGTTTTTTTTTTAAATGTTATTTTAATTTCCGCAGTTATACTTAGATATGAAGCAAACAGTATTGTAATAATATAAGTTTTTCTTTTTTAAAAAGTATAAAGTATATAAGTTTTTCTTTTTTGTACATACCTGTAATTGGTGTATACATCATAGCTAACTAGATACACATACCTGTTAAGATTTAAATAACTCTGAAGTTTTTATGTGTACTCTGTTGGCATGGTTAATAAATAAATAAATAAACTTCACCGAGTATTACCTTCACAATACTATATATTACTGTTAATTACGTAATTGTAATTAAATACCACAATAAATCATTTATTGCTTTGTTACTTTAGTGCAGTAATATTATAATAGGATACGGATGGCGATTTGGCACGTAACCTATATGTAAACATAATTAATTATGCACTCAAAAAAGTAGCAACTAAGTATTATTTTGTTCTTACGCTACCTTCTTTTGCTTAATTATCAGAAAATTGAGATTGCGACATGTCTATGAGCAAATTAGACATTTATCTCAAAGAAATGGCACGATAATTCAAAAAGTTACACCATCCCTATAATAGGATGACATTAAACAGCATTAATAAATGTTTCTTTCATCTTTTCTTTCATTATATTAACGAAGAAACAATTTCACCGAATTAAACACCAACTTACAGCTAAAATAGAAAGAAATCAATTCAGTTCGTTACTTATTTAAAGTTTGTATTTGCATTTTAAGCCATGATTACCGTTACCAATTTTTTCCGTTCATTCTTAAAATTCGTATTCGCAATTTGGGTCAAGGTTACCGTTAGTTACTTTATTACTGAATATGATTGACATTGGCAACACACTCGTATAATCACTCCTACTATATTATTATTACAATTCCCTTTTTATTTTAATCTTTTTTTTTTCATCTCGGTTTTGGCCGGTACACATATCTATTACGAGTCATTAATTTATTTCCCGCTCAAGAATATTTGTAAAAATTTGCAAACTAACCTACATGTATTTGAAATAGCTGCCTTTTGCATATTTATAAAGGCGTATGGTATATGTTTTATTATTATTTATTCATGAACTAACCTTTATCCTCGTCGCCACATGTAAGTACTCCCGTACTTACGTATACAATGTATGCAAATGGCTCGTTACGTCACCAGTAGTCAGGGTAAAACACGTCCGCTCCCGCCCGAGGCTGCGCGTGACTGTCCACCCCACTACCCGTGATCTCGAGACATTAACGGTTTTAGAACTTATAAAATACACATACACTACAAAGGTGAATTATGGTTCGCCTCCTACTTAATCAAGTAAACATTCTAGAAACAAATTAATGATCAATAAAATCAAATATTAGATTATTGGCTTGACAAAGTTCAATGAAAAATCCAAATAAAAGCAAGATATCAAAACATCGCTCAATAATATTTCTACGTCTAAGAATAACAAATACCAATAATTAATTCCGGGGGAAACAATTAACAGGAACCACGTGGAAACGCGATCCACGTCAAACAGAAAGCGAAGGCATTCAGATGACGACGTAAATCACACAAAAGAGAATAAAGGGAAATCAGCAATTTATTCTGTTTGAGACCATTGCGCTTTATATTAACCCAGAAATTCGGCAAATAAACTTCCGAGCCCAAATCCATTACAATAAATACAATCGACGTATCTGTCACAAGTTTTGTGTAGACGCAGGAAATCCTTCTCTTGACTAGTAAATATTTATCATGCTAAATTACTTACTCGATGTTGAATTTGATCATTTATTATTATTTTACGCTAACAATCATTATATGAAGATAGTACCTAGTAGATAAAATCGCTCTAGATCTAACAAATATCACGTAACGTGCCTTAAAATGTTATTATTATAAGTATTCCGACGCATTCAGCGAAAATACTAGGAGAGCGGGCAATTACAATTTCATTTTATAGCCAACTCCCGCGATTCACCCGCGTGGATTTCTTTGGACTATTTAAGAGAGTAAAAGAGGTAATTTGTTCACGGGCTTGAGAGACATCATAACATGTTACGAGCTAGCCAAATATAACAGCATTTATGTTTACCGCTTTAACTTTGTTGTGACGATAAAAGTTGAACTTGTGCTACAAATGGTATCTCGTGCCCTCTTTACTTGCCTCATTCAGTCGAGAGTAATGGCTTCTAATGAAATATCACTATTTACGCTAGAAAATATAAGCTTTTATGATCTTTACGAAAGTATTTCGTGATATTGTACACCTAACATTTTATAAGAAAGAGAAATTTGAAATATGAAGGACACCAATCAGTGTATTTTGTAGCTCTAAAAAGTTCAGCAAAAGATTATATAAAAGAAATCTGATAACTATGATAATAGTCATCTTATGATTTTATTTTTAAAAGTCAGCATTTAGAATATCTCTTTAATTTAAAATTCTTGAATGTGTATCTCCAATTTCCTTTAGGTACTTTCCATGATCAGCAGGGTTATTGGCTAATGCATATCTTCGTTGACAACTATCTCTGGTTGCACACCTGCATTTGATGTCAACGAAAAATTAACAGATTTGGTATTGCGTATTGACTTGAGTGGATAAAATATTATGGTGTTTAACGGTGCCTATGATCTTTGCATTCGAACAGCAAATTTTTATCGATATTACGCGGCTAATTTGAAAACAAGGTATGTCGAAGAAAAACATTATTAAATTATCTATACAAAAACATCTAATTAAATGAGTTACGGTGTCTATCAAATTGATTCGGTGCTCATGACGTCACTTTTGTTGGACACTATTTATAATAGTCAATACGAAAACGCTAGTTTGACAATTGTTTGTTAGTCACTTTGCAAAGTAGTTACATCCACACTTACAGTTGTCAACGAAGATACGCAATAGCCCTGCGGATAAGCACTCTATTCTTTTTGTTAAGATTTGTAACGGTTTTTGATGATAGTGACTGAAGTTCATTTTATAAGACGTCCGTAAACGTTACTTCCGTGTTATAGTCGAAATGTGGATTCAAGAAGCATATTCAGTATGCAAAATAATCTTAACAATAAACAACGTATAAATAATGCAATAAGTAGAATATTTACATTAAAATAATTCTATAATTAGATAAGATTAATGACCTTATTACATATCAACATAAGTATTCATAAGATTCACAAAGTCTATAAAAGATAAAATAAAGTGCATATGAATACGAGCATACACACGATACCTATTTGTACGAATATATCTTCACCATGAAAATACTAGAATTATACAGTGGAATAATAGTAAAAATGTAATGTCTCATGGTTTGCGCACTCAATTTAACCGCGTTTAATTAGAAGTGTTAGTTTGAGCACTCGGCTCGAATTGGGTCAAGCTCACACCGACGAAGTTACCACAGTCAAAACACTCAGGAGATCGGCGTTAAGTGATATACGCTTTTCGCACGGGGCAGAGACTAAAGACCCAAGTTCCCGACATTTTTTCTTCCTATCTCACAGTTAAATATAATTAAAGTCGATAAGACAACATTCCGCACCTTGAAAAAGGACGCAATAAATCAGTTAAAAAAATCCCGTGGTAACAAAAATCATGTATGTAGAAAGGTGGCTCATATCATCTAGTATCAATTGACTTAATTATTTTAAACCTATAATACTTTTAATGATCGCCACTCAGGCTATTTTTATTTAATGAGAGCTATTTGGGCAAGTTCCCAATTCGAAAATACTCGAAGTCGGAACACTTAAAAATGTGACAAAATACTTACACAACTCGTTCCGTATGTATTCATAAATAATAAAATAACTTTATATTTTATAAAAACAACTTAAAGATGAGCTTTTTTAAAAAACGTTTTTTGAAGAGAACATTAAATTATATATTTTAAAATGTTTTCTATTTCATGCAGGCTATAAACTAAATAAAATGAAAAGTATGTAAACCGCAAATAATTTCAGAAAAATCTGCCACAGGTACATTTATTAGATCTAGATGTATATGTGTGTGACTGTATTTATGACTCCATCAAACAAACTATTCCTAATGTATTTTAAGATTCCTTATATTATGTTACTTTTAAAAATATGTGTTTTGATTTGAAGTGTTAAACATTAATCAAATGTTGGCTAATAATCAAAACATGATATAAAATGTTTTGTCGGTAATATTTGTTAATATTATATTGGTGCCATGTGAAAATCTCATAGTCGGATAAAGCTTTACTTAGCTTGTCGGTACAATATAACATGTCTTTTGTCCGTGTGGCGACGTGTTAGAATATATGTGTCGCCACACCATTACTACCCGTGGGTGTCGTACAGAGGAATTCTGCCCGAAGGCATCCATCCTCCATCCCATCCTATTCCTCTACCATCCAGTTCTACTCCTTTCCCTATTTTCCATCCCATTTAATCCAAAAATCTTTCCTTACCCACTCCTCTTCCTTCAAGCCGGCAAGGCATCTGCGACACTCTGACGTTGTATATGTCCATAGACTGCGGTCAGTCACTTAACATCAGGTGAACCTAAAAAAATACATTCTGACCTATTCTTGCTTTCGTGGTAAGACAACATCGGAAGTCTCCCTTGATTTAAAAATACAATTGTGGTCCGTTCTAAGGGTAAGTCCTCGTTTGCAAGTATCTGCTAGATAGCGAATTCTATTATTAGTATATTTATCTCGACATCACACTCCCTTCTACAATCACTGACTGTTATATTCATTACGTCTTTTTGTTTTATATTTTTTTATACAACAATGTCATTAAACTATTCTTACTTATTTTTTTTACGAAATCTAAAAATCTATACATATAATAAAATAATAAGCAGACCACTTCTGTGCATAAAATATTTTTATTAAGAGCGTAACTATGCAATATGAATGTTCAACGAATGGTTTACCAAATTCTAAAGTTGTAAAATATTAGGCCATCTAAGATATTGAACTATTGAAGAATAAATACACATTGGCAACTTGATTATCCGGCCCAGGAAAATAAGTCATTTTATGTTATTTTACTATGAAGTAGATATTTTCAACAAGTGGTTTTAATTAAATCATTGCGTTGCAAATCTAGACCGTTATGGAAAAAAACACCATTGTTTATAATTGTTAAAAAATGATTATAATGTTTTGGTCTATAAATATATTCTCAACTTAGTTTAGAAAAAATATTTTATGCGCAATAAGATTTTTCGATTTTATTATCTAGGCATATTAATAGTAGCAGTACGACGAGACGCGACGCCCTTGGTGCGATGCGAATTGGACTTGTTTTTTGTATATATTTTATATAAAAATAGCTTCTAGTTATTGCCTATTTTGCTATTAAAGGAAAATATTTTGTTTTTGATCACAAACTAGTTGTAACCGAAACTAACTTTTTAATATAAATATTATGTTTATCTATATATCTATCTACATAGATCTTCTGGCCTTTTCTAGATTTTTTTCTGGAAAAAAAAATAGCTAAGTACTATCTTTTGAACATGGCTTCACTAGCAGAATATTTCTGAGTTACTTGATAAAACATAATATTATGACCAAAATATACAAAATCGTTATAATTGGTATGCTCATACATTTTAAAGTAAAATAACATCCAAATCAGCCCAGTAGTTTCACGTGAAATTTTACGTCCTCATAATATTACTAGTAGGATCTACAAAAGAAAGAAATGTAAGTAATTGGGTTGCGCCGTCATGCAATCTATGAAAAAGTAACGTATAACGTTGAGTCACGAACATTATTGAACGGAATTTCATAATAAAAATAATGTTTGAAATAATCAATCAAGAAATAATAATTAGAATACAAATAAATAAAATCGGTAGATATAAGGTATTAATATTATGAAGAGGAAAACCTTTACTATTTTATTTCAAATACGTTAGTATATTTTCTGAAATCTAAATTAAATATAGGAAATATGATTAAAAAAGAATAGACAAATGTTAACACTTTATTAATAAAAAAGCACAAACTATCTACTTTTGTAAAACTAGCGCAAAAATAGAGTAAAGCCTATAAGTAAAATTTTAAAAACCCGCCTTTAATTGGCATTGGCCGTTGTGAATAATATATCGTACTTTGTAACAACATTAGCTTTTTCAAGTTGTTTTAATTAAAATAAATGATAAATATCACACTCCTAAATGAATATTAAAATATTAGGTTAGAAACACTTTGACAACATGTTCTTTTTACAATTTGTTTGTTAAATGTAATATTCATTTTATATTTATATTTTTATGACACTATTTTTTTTATTTGATTTTCATTATTTTATTTATTTTAATATTCTTCAGTAATCAAGTTTTAAAAACATTTTTTTAACATTGATTTCACTTTTGATACAAAAGACATCGCGTATAAAAATACAATTGAGGTGAATCTTACAATAGATTTGTAAATTATATGCAAACATCTACTTTTATAAACTACCATAATGATAATTAATGTTATTCTTATTCGGTATAATACATTTATTCATATGTCCATCTTATCAGTCATAAGCGCACACTGGAATCACATTATTTACCATCGTTTAGCGGCTGGATAACTAGAAAATTTTTGTGTATGTGGCAAACAAAAAATGCCTCTTCTTATGGTTCCCAAAGCACAATTTGAGCTCACTATAGCATTCCTATCATCAAAATTAGGTAGTACTGGCCTCACTTTAGTTTGCGTTTTTAAGTCTCGCATTTTTAGAGCCTCATATTCATCTGGAAACATAATCCTGCCTTCATGCCCAGTACTCGTTGGCTTACATTCCAGACTAAGGCACATTGTTAAAACAACACAACACATAAATATAATCGACGACATTGCAGTATACACTACAGTATATTCTCACAACACGCTTTATACTCAAATGTCATTGATTGGCGTAAAATCGGTTTATATATCACGTAGTACTCGGATGTTAGGATGATCATAATACGAAACAGGAAAAATTCCTGATACGTGAATTATAGGACAAAGACATCATGCATAGGTTTTTGTATTGTTTTCTTGATCGAGGTTCGCAAATTACAAGCATAAATGCTAATAATCCCGATCAAACCAAATGTGCGAACTTATATTATGAAAAGTGTACATAAGTATGGGGTGGTACGTTTTTGTAATTTAACATGAAGTTTAATTAATATACAACAAGAACAACTATATTCATAGGTAATATAATTGTTATAAAAAGCTTTTTTAACTTTCTTATGCATTTATACAGTTCTGTTGTCAATGAACGTAAGGTGAGAGGACAATTTTTATAAGGGTTTTCTATGCTACCTATACTTTTATTTTCTACTAGCTCCGTCTGCGGCTTCGCCCACGTTGACTACAAGATTCTGTACTTTGTGGATTTTCGAAGAAAAAGTGGTATGACAATTTTACGATTTAGAAACGTACGTTTGTAAATATTATATCTCCTCTAAAATCCCATTAATAAACTTCTATTTTATTTTAAATGAACTATGCAATAATTACGATTTAATAACTGTTATTTTTTTAGCCCGAAGTGTATAAAGTGTATTTGGAAATCTGTCGTATACTCTCAGAATGAAAGAGACTTACTTGTATGTTTGCAACGCATATTTGCTTATGGATGCAAATAATATGTTTTACATGTTGGTTAGTCTTTGTTGCGATGGGCCGCCATGAACGTACTTTGGAGATCAATCGAAGGCTACAATTATTATTAAAAAGTACTGTACAAGCAACGCATAAAAAGGTTTAACTAAATCTACCTACGCACATTGATGATATTTGTTGATGGATCGGTTTGTACCCTCATATCTTTTTTGTTTGTTAAGCCATTTGAATGAAACAAACACTAGAACGTCTGGGGGCCTTGCCGTAATATATAATCGAAAACCGCATTTAAATCGGTTTAGCCGTTTCAGAGTTTAGTGCATACAAAGTAACAAACGCTCGGCAAACAGATAAACAGACAAACTCGCAAACAGACAAAAATTCTAAATATCATTGTTTCGAGCTTGAAATATAATAAATAAGTGAAACACGAAACTCTATTTTTTTTTTTTGAAAATATTGAATGTACAGACATGGCAAGCCTACGATTTTATTATATGTATGGATAACTAGAAATTATCGATTTTATGACTATCGTAATTACGTTCGTTATTTCGAACATAAATCCCGTAATACGGGATCTGTTCTCTGTAAACAAACATACTTGAAAGCGTCAGTAATATTTTTTTGAAACTTTATTTGTGAAAATGGTGATTTACTTTTGAAAAAATAACAACAAATGATGTGCAGTGCCAAATTGTACTTTTACAAATCAAATTTTTGTATCAAAACCAAACAAACCAATTTAATTCGTAAACCAAAATTTATTATTATATTATCCAAACTGTACATTTTTATCAAGATTATGTATACACAGTATAATAAATACTATACTAATAATAATAGTAATTTTATTATTTTATCATTTTATGTCATACTAGCTGTACCCCGCGGTTTCACCCGCGTAACTTCTGATTAAATGACAACTCCGAGATTAAAAGTAGCCTATATGTTATTCTGAACCCTTATCTATATGTGTACCAAGTTTCATCATAATCGGTTCAGTAGTTTTTGCGTGAAAGAGTAACAAACATCCATACATCCATACTTACAAACATTCGACTTTATTATAGTAGTAGGATTCAAATCATTAAAATAGAGTTATTATAATTAAAAACTTTAAATGTGGACAAAATAAATAATTTATTTTTCGCACTGTCAAATACCCTATTGTAAAAGTCATCCTTTAGTCCTTTACCAAATTCCATCTGGCAACTGGCAACATCTGGCATGGGCCGGACTTGTGCGAGTCAAATATTCTCCCTACACACGTACAAGTCCAGACGTGCGCAATGATTGCGCAACCATACTTGTACGTGTGTGACCCCTATTGAATTTTGGTCAGGACTGGTGCAACCCAAAAAACTGCGCAATATCTTCCCCACAAACGGTACAAAATAACTGTGCAATTGCGCAGTTGCGCAACTATACTTGAATGTGTGGCCCCCATAGCCATAACATAAAATAAAATCAAAGTCAATATGCCAAAGTCGTCTTCACAAGGCATTTGACATTGTCAAAACCACAGAGTACATTGGTTACTACTAGTGTCAAAACTCAATTGACAACTATAAACATACTTACAAAATGTTCAATGTGTGTGTCGTATTTTGTAAAGTGCCGAAATTAGTGCGATGATCTCACTGAATAACTAGTTCCAATTTTTAATTATTACTTCTAGAATATAACCTAGGAAATAAAACTGTGATGGTTACTCATATAAACAAGAAACAATGCAGCAGTCTCCTTTCGATAACATTTTTAACATTATCGGTTTGTCTGAAGGCAATGAAAAACCTATGAAACACGGATTTTATAATGCCTTCGCCCTATTTGTACTAGCGATATGTTGTGCAGCTGTGTATGTGTTATTTCTTATATTAGAGCCATTTTTTAAACCCCTTTTTTGGGCACTCCTTGTGGGTTCGCTTCTTCATCCATTCAAGTATAAACTGTCCAAGAAAATCAAAACATGGTTTGAGAATCTAGAGAAAACAGATTCGTGTGTGATATTAGGTTTATCCGTTCTTCCAGTAAAAGTTATCAATGTTGCTTCTGATACTGTTGGATACCAATTTAGAGAACATTATAAGGTAAGGTTTACAAATGTTTCATTCAAGATTCTTCAATTATCAACATTATAAAATAATAATGTAATATTGACTCATATAAATATTAATTGCAAAACTGATCACATCAAATGTTGTAGAAAAAATATTCAGAAATATTGACAAATTAAATTAGACACACAAATAGAAAATGATGATGGCACACAATTATGTTTTTCACATGATAATTTTCTACAATGGGATATCAAACACACACCTACAAGCCCAATAGATACTGTGCTATCCACTTGAATTTGTATATTTATTATAAAAAGTATTTGCTTTGAATAATGATAACATAATTTTCTTTTCCCCTCAGGCAATAATAGGACTTTTGTCAGCAATCTTTGTATTACCATGGCTATACAATGCAATCCCCAGAAGTATATGTTGCTTATTTTGGCAATTTACAAGCTTTATCAACTTTTCTACAACACTACTCATCAGTTTATGTACTTCATACATAGTAAGTAGATAGATTTTTTTAGTTTGTGTATTGTGAACAAAACTTTTTTAATCGGACTCCTTATCAGACTCTACACGAGTCTAATAAGGAGTCTGATTAAAAAAAAAATATTAGACTCATGTAGAGGCTCTTAACATTAAGACCATTAAAGAAGAGTTAAAAGTAACTGCAATCAAATATAAAATGCGACTGGAAAACCATCCAAGTAATTTGACTACCGCATTGGCAACAGCTGTACCAAAAAATGAAAACACCATGACATATAGGGTCTGAGGTGTGGGAGTTGCCTGCTGAGGAGCTCTCTACTTGCTTCATGACTGATTGCACATAAAGAAAAAATGTTGAGGCTAATAGGGAGTCCACAACACCATGACATTTGATAGCATGTGGCTTAGATCATGCAAGTAAATAATACAAAATAATATTTTTTACAGACCCTGACAATTGCCTTAGCTTACATAATAAGTGTATACACATTATGGAGTCCGGAAAGAGCAGGAATATTCAGAGTAACATCTCACATTCTTTGGCTGGTAATAGCCAGCTTCCTTGCAAGCCTGGCTGGTAGCTTTAAAGTATACATGTTTGTTTTGCTACAAACCATTATTATAACAGGATTTGTGCTAGAAGTATTACATGTACACAAATTGATGCTTATGAAAGGTAAGATTTTACAAATATATTAATTCTAATAACACTAATAAGTATCAAATTTATTTTCTTTAATTCACACTCATTTAGCCATTGATCATTTTGTATGAATGCTGTTTTTGTTGCTATAAATAAGCTTTTTAATATTAAAATTTTATTACAAATGACTGATAATTTATTTTTTTTTCCTCCCAACCAATATTAATTTTTTTAAACATTATAATTTTTCAGATCCAGAAGTATCAGTGATATCAGCAATTCACAGTGTTCTAACTAATGTCCAATATAACGAACCTGAAGAAAAGTTAAAAGATATACCAGAAGTTGACAGCGAGAAAGAATCTACTCCAGATGACTCTCCATCGCCTGTAACACCAGATACGGCTAAGCGAGGAAGCTGGACTGCAAATGAAGCACCACAAAATTCCCCAAGACATGCCAAAATGCTATTCAAAACAAGGACATTATCGGCTCTACCATTGTCAAGTACGAAAACGAAAAGCGCCTTCGAAAATCGTCTCCTAGCTTCATTCAAGCAGAGATCACTTGATGAAAATTACATTAAAAACAATTTCACGGATGATGAAACGGCCTTGTATTTTAAACTTTTGTTCTTCGGTTGTTTCTGCATGCTTGTATGGAAACACATCTGGCTTTTACCTATCACATTGGTCTTTTTGGCCATTCATATAATCAAGATATTAGTTAACTTCTTTGGTGTTCGGCTATTTTTTGAAAATCAGTATAATAGTCTGATGCTGAAAATAAAAAGTTGGTGGAATAACAGGTAAATTATTTTATTACGCCTTATATGCATTAAGTATACATGTAAGAGAAAAAAAATTGTTCAACAGTTATGTTGTGTCAATATACAGGATGTCCCGTAATGAGTGAAGCATCTCTTGGGGGATGATAGCTGAGCTAATAATCTATCAAGAAATCCCAATATAGGTCATACGAAAATATCACTGTTTTTGAGATATTGAGGATTTTGTAGTTTTTTCAAAAATGTTGACCTCGCCCAATGTTTTATATTACTGTGGCCGTAATTCTTATTTGTTTTTCATAATTTTTTTACTAATTTTTCTTTATGAGTTGCTTTCTTGGATACATACATTAGATACTAATAGAAATATCAGACAACGGTAGAAAAAAAAATAAATTTCAAATTTAGTATAGAGTAAAATTTTGAGGTCAGATTTGATAATCTGTGGTTTAAAAAAAATGTACAACACTGAGACGGTCAGTGAACTTAAAAACTTCTGTATTTAATACCAATTTCAAAATAGTATAAAACTTATGGTTTTTCCATTTAGCAAAAAAAATATTGCAATTTAAAATCAATTTGGGACCTATTTTAATGATACGTCCAGGATGATACTTAGTATGAAATGTTATTTTTTTAGCATGAAAAATAAAATTAAATGTTATTATCGGTCAATATTAATAAAAATACATAATCTGTAATGTGAAATATTCTGTACAAATGCATAAATTTTCAAAAATTTTAAATAGAACCGTTATTGTACTATACCGTTGTAAGCCTTTGATTTTACATGATGCGCCACATTCTACCATGGAAATAGCTGGAAATTTGAATTCAGCTCCCACTACACCTATCAGTCCGATAGACCAATAATTATGGACCCGGAAATCTCACGCGAGGTTGGTTAGTCTCTGAAAAGTTTGGCCACCATAGCTAAAATTTGCCACCAAAGTAATTGCTTTACTTTTAGATTTATTTTAAATTAATAAAATAATATTTTCAAAGATAAGTATTAGAGAACATTGGAGAAATGTGAGTATATTGTAATGGCATACGATAAAAATGACATTAAATTTCATGAAGGTTTATGCATTTATACACAATACATCACATTACAAATTATGAATTCTTATTAATATTGACCAATAATAACATTTTATTTTATTTTTCATGTAAAAAATAACATTTCATAGTAAGTATCATCCTGGACGTATAATTAAAATAAGTCCCAAATTGATTTCAAATTGCAATACTTTTTTTGCTAAATAGAAAAACCATAAGTTTTATACTATTTTGAAAATGGTATTAAATACAGAAGTTTTTAAGTTCACTGACCGTCTCAGTGTACTACATTTTTTTTTAAACCACAGACTATCAAATCTGACCTAAAAATTTTACTCTATACTAAATTTGAAATAAATATTTTTTTTCTTCCGTTGTCTGATATTTCTATTAATATCTAATGCATGTATCCAAAAAAACAACTCATAAAGAAAACTTAGTAAAAAAATTATGAAAAACAAATAAGAATTACGGCCACAGTAATATAAAACATTGGGCGAGGTCAACATTTTTGAAAAAACTACAAAATCCTCAATATCTCAAAAACAGTGATATTTTCGTATGACCTATATTGGGTTTTTTTGATAGATTATTAGCTCAGCTATCATCCTCCAAGAGATGCTTCACTCATTACGGGACACCCTGTATAGTACAAGGCCTTCTTGGGTCCCGATAATGTTGAGTAAAATGTTCGAAATTTTTCCAGGCAATCCGCTTTAATACCAGGGCAAATTCGAGGAATACAGAAAATGATGTCAATTTGCAATCACAGTATCATAGCAATGGCGTATGAGTCTATTGATACTGTCTCTAGCTGCATTGTTATTGTTGGCCTTATCCTATTCATGACTGTAGCTACAGTTTTTATTTGTATACAGGTAAATTTTGTTCATATTTTGTTATAAGCTAATCTTATTGTTTACTAGCTGACCTCCGTGTATATAACCCATTCCCGGGATTTTCGGGATGAAAACTATCCAATGTCATTCCTGGGGTTTCAAAGAATATCTGTACAAAATTTCATTCAAATCGGTCCTGTAGTTTCAGAGCCTATTATATACATACAAATCTTTCTTCTTTATAATATTAATATAGAAAAGTACAAGTGTACCTAGACATTTTTTGCATGTTGTGGTGTGTGGTGATAATAGGCCATCCAACTCAACATTATACTTATTAATCTTGTGTTATACCATACTACTAATTGTAACGTCCAGTAATTGCACCAAATTAAAATCACACTTTAACATTACTAAACTCACATTAACCATAATTAGTTAATTTTGAGGTTATTGAAAACTAACTAGTAGAAAAGTTATGCCTGAATGAAAATGATAGTTATTTATATATGTTTTTGTTATAGATCTATTCAGAGGCAATAGTAGTGATTCAACTGAGTGGGAGTCTTTTAAACAGTACATTTGTGCAGAATAGTGCTCTTCATGCATACTTGCCTGAGGGCTGGGAGGATAAATTGGACTCTCTTATTGATAATGCCTACACATATGGAAGAGAAGGGATATCTACTGGAGTGAGTGATTTTTGTATCAAAAAAATACATTTGCCACCATAATGTAGCACTCTTGAATTAAATGTGATATCATAAAGTATTATACTGTAGTGATGATGATTACATCACTACAGTAATAATTATAATGTGGGTGTGTAACAGACTATCATCATTAAAATCTTTTGTTATTTTAATTAAAAATATAACCATTCTTTTTATTTTTGCTGCCTATTGGATTTAATTTAGATCATGAGATATGTGAGTAGTTTGATATTTACATTTCTTTTGTTTTATTTAATTACATATTTCTAACCAAAACACACTAAAAACTCCAACAAATATCATAAAAGTTTTAATTCATTTCACATCCTTTTTTATGTATAAACTGCATTGAATTAAACAGACTTCATTCAGCTTCTTCTTGAGGTACAATGAGGATCTATTTCCTTTTTTGTAATTAATTACTTTATACCATGGTCATTTAAATAAAAAAATAACAGTTTATCCCTAGAGCATCAAGAAATTCACCAAAATAATGAAATTTTCATTTAGGTGAAAAGCATCCTAAAAGAGGGTGACCCGGAAAAAATCGCGCGAGTAGAACAACAAGTCCTAGAAATATGGGACCGTGTGTACCAAAGTTGGGTGTCTGGCCACTTTGCGACTACTGTCGGTCCGCAAGTTGATGGCACCGCTGTTCAGGATTCGTGGGATAATCTAGTTAATGATGTCACTCAATCATCGGGTGAGATTTTTTTTTATTTTATGTGTGTAAAACCTTTTGGGTTTTAAAACTTATCTAGATGTATAGATCTACTTATGAAAAGCAGTAAAATCTTCAGAAGAGATGTTTCTGGTTATCTTATAAATTTATTTGTAATAACTCTATTTTAGAAGAAGATAAATCTAAAATGTTGACACAAGAATCTGAATTATATCCGAAAAGTTTGTCGTTTATTTAAACGGGCTTATTTTCGAAACTAACGGTTACTTTCGAAACTACGTGGGTGAAAATGCCCCGGATTTTCACAAGTATTTACTTATAGAATATAAAAAAAACTGATAACATATCGTTATTACAAGATTAATAAAACAACTCAAACATTCTAGCCATTCAATCCTTTATTTCTTATTTTAGGCTTATTCGACTATACGGGTATAGTGAACTGGGTACAAGCCAACGTGGGTACGTTGAGCGCGATCGCGAGCGGTATCTGGGCACCACTGGCGAGCAACGTGTCTTTGCTTGCTGGGTCATTGGGAGCATTTACTTCGCTTTTATTTAGCGGAGGCGGGGCTATAATCAACATGATTATTAATTTGGTAAGATATTTTTAATGGAATAATTTGAAGGCAAAGTTTGAGCTTAAAAAGATATTTTAATAAAATAACTTTATTTGAAGAAAATGTTTGCCACTCTAGGCTTTAAAACTGCACTGGGTAAATTGAGCGTGATTGCTAGCAGTATGTTGTCACCACATCAGTCTATCACTACTCACTGGGTCACTTCGGTATATTTCGAAAAAGCAGTTAAAATTAACAGGAATAACTTTGTATTTTTTTTATTTGCTTAAACAATGAAGTGAAAATCGCACATCGATTTCGATAACTGTTTTATTTGGGGACAATTATGACAGACGATGACCCAAAAACGAATAAATCAATATATCTTACAACTTTTACAATATTAAACATTTTTTACCAGGTTGTGTTCTTCACGACTTTATTCTACCTGCTGGCGTCAAGCAATGCTCTGTACAAACCAGTAGAAGTAATCACCAGGATACAGCCTAACTTCGGTCCCCGGCTTGGTATCGCTTTGTCTGTGGCTATCAACCAGGTAAGACATATAAAAAAAATAGAATTTCCACTTGACGTGTATGACACAACATAAGTTCCAGTCTGCACTTGAAAAATTGTAAGCATTCCATTCCATTGTTGTTGTATTGTTGTTTATTTATTGTGTGCAATGTAGTAATAATCATTCATTCGTTTTAAAAACTTAAATATAGTCTGAAAAATAGTTTCATAATACAGTTTGACTGCTCTTTGTCCTCCATCTCGTCATAATACTTTCACTACCAGTCAGAATTTAAAACCCCTTGTCTTTTTAATTTTTAACAAATAAGATGAAACACTTACTTTTTAGTAATATTTATGACATACTAATATATTAAGGTGCCCCAGGTATTGCAAGAGAGAAAACAACATAGCATTTACAATTTTAATGCTTTCAGGTATTCAGGGCCTCGTTCAAAATGGCGCTTTTCTACGGCCTGTGGACTTGGCTCGTGCATAATTTGTTTGGTGCCAAAGTTGTCTACTTACCATCAGGTAAGCAAGTATGCATAAAGAGATACCGCTTTTTCAAGTTTTATAAAAGTATCCAATAGAGTTACCACGTAGATGATCTTTTTTTCCCTATTTCACAACAAATTCGCGTTCACATGTGTGGATATTATATAATCAACGAATGTTAAAATAAAGTACATAAAGATGATTTTTTGTTAAATTAGGTTGTACAAATCTAAAAATATCTTCCGTCCATAATTAGACACAGAGATATATGAAATATCCTTACATTTATCAGTTATCAATTATATAATACACACATTTCCTGCTCGCGCCAAATTCGAATTGTTTCGGGTCATTGAGCCTTTGATTAAATTGGCGACCGTTCGGTACTGATAAATACTTAATTATTTTTTCGAGCATATTTTAGTAAACACTTATCTCGAGATGTTGCTCATTCGTAGTCGGTGTGACATTTTTATAGCTCGTGTTATTCGATAAATTATTACTCAAGATGCATAATAAAACTTGATTAAACTTCGACTGAGAATGTCTGGGAGGAGGCTGTTAGTTTTTGTTGTGATCCTCAACGCCGTGTTCGGTGTTAGGATAAACTTTACGAATTGCCACAACACGGAGTGGTCCTGTGCGAACAATTTACCAAACGAAATCGTATATACATGCGCGGCCGTTAAAAGCAATGTAAGTTATCAAAATACTCAACTAATAAGTTAAAGTCAAATATAAGAAACGTAATAACATAGGTTTTTATTTGTTTTAGGACTTTATAATACATCTTAAGGATTATTACACCGACAACATTGTGAGTGTAACCGTACAGAACTGCCGGGATTTGAGAGTCGTACTCGATTGCCCCTTGTTACAAAGATCTTCTCGATTACAGAAGTTTAAGGTTAAAGACTGTGACCGACTTGAATTTATATCGTTATCTGCGACTTCTTTACTACAAACACCCCCTGAAGTTATCATAGAAAACGTTAGAGAAGTTGTGTCGTTCCCAAGAAATACTTTCAAATCGCCCAGTACGAGTACAGAACTTAAGTGCCTAGGATCGATGTCTATGAATAAGTTGAGAATAGTAAATAGCAAAATAAATTCTATTAATACTAAAGCCATCTTTAACATAAGTGGAATCAAAGGTATTGAAATTGAAAATGTAACCATCTCTGATATTTACACACAAGGCATCGAAGCGCTAATGGTTAATGATAATTCTGTGTTTACTATGATAAACAGTAAAATTACTAATTTGGATTTCAAAGGCATCGTTATACAAGCGAACACAGTGAGATTATCGAACAATGTTTTTAATGCTATAAGACCGAACGGAATAAACGTTACGGCAGATAACGTCATTATCGCGGGAAATACTTTTAAGGAGATAAATGCGAATGGGATTATAACGAATTCATTAAATATTGACATTGTAAACAACAATATAGAATATCTTAAGAGTAAGGCATTGGAGAGTGTTAAATGTATGAGAAAAAGAACGAACAAGAAACAAATAAATTTTTCAAGAAATAACATAGAAAGAGTGGAGCCATATTCTCTATTTTTCGATTATGCAAGTTGTAAGAATGCTGGAACCCAAATAATATTTCGAGAAAACAAAATAGACTGTAAATGTCGTAATATTGCGTTTCTAAATTCACCACCGGCGGGGTGTAACGGGGAGTTGAACGGTCTCATTTTGAACATAGCCAACAACAATACATGCTTTTTGGCTCCTTGTATTTTACCGATCGAAATCGTTAAGCTGTTACAAGAGAGCGATATGTGTCATTTGAATCTTGACCCCCAGGTTATGTGTTTATTGTATTATGATAAGAATTCTAATAATACGAACATCGAAGTGACCACAGATGAAGATGTCACAGAGCCGACTCCTACATTTTATTTGATAAGACAAGCTAATTCTCGCTCAGGTGACGCTAGTGCCGCTATGACCGCTATTGATAAGGATGATCTTTTGCGCGATAGTCACTTGAATATGACCAATAGAACAACTGTCAAAGTCGTGTTCGATTCCTCCAAAGATTTTGTTGAAACTCTAAGAAGTACAGGGAGGTCACGGAGTAGACAAGAAGAAAACAAATCGCCGCCAAGAGAAGATTACATCAATCGGTGTGTCGGTAGTCACTGTAGGAATAACGTTGCGTATGACAGGCAGAAGGCATTGGATTTTTACAAATATGTATACGCCCAACTTCGAACGCCTCGACAGAACGAGAATAAGAAAATTAAAGTTTAGTTTTATCGTTGTTTTGGAATAAACTCGTTTTACATATTGCGTTGACTTTTTTGTCCTCAAATAGTTGTACTTCTTAATCACTCATTTTACTATCAGGCATAAACAAAACTTGTATGAACGTTCTTCATTACATTGTTGCACATTGCTCGTACAAACTTCGCAGAGCTATATATATTTTCATTTGTGTTTTAGGTATACTATATTTAGCTTTCATCTTTTATAAATAACGCAAAACTATAAAATCTGAAATTCGAATGTTTATAAACATTTTTGAACAATAATCGAGTCATCTTTATATTTGTCACTTTTTATTCGCCTATTTATCAATACATTTAATTTAAGATCATATTTGTGATAGTACTATGTACTTGATTATGTATTTAAATTGTCAGTTTAAATATAAATTATATTTGACGAGTATAATAGTTTATTTCTCATATGATCTATCTAAAGGTCAACAAAAATTTTAATAATAAACGGTGAAAACATGCTAATCCTCCAGATTAACATTTTCTGTAAAAAATATATGATGGATACTGATCAGTAAGAAGATTGTTACTTCTTTGTTTCAATTCATATCAGACAATAGAGCATGCGGTTCACCTGATGTAAAGTAACTACCGTAGCCCATAAACACCAACCACAACAGAATGTACTGATGTATTTCCACAACCACAACAGAATGTACTGATGTTATTAAGTGGATGGGAATACCTCCGGCGACCTCACTTGAACGAAGCTCATTATTATAACTTCACGCCGATTGCAAGTTCTTGCCGGGGGGGTAGTAACTTCCCCGGTGCGGGCTCTGGCCAATTCTTGCAAAAGTATTATTGCCGGGAAATCTTACGAGTGGAACTCTTGAGAGTTATAAAGAGTCCTAATTGTTCATGAACAATTAGGACTCTTGTAATGTTTATATCATCCAGTAGTCGTTTGTTTGTGTGTAATAAAAACTTGATTGGCACACTTGATATGGCAATGTCTATTGCGCCAACAGCTCGATCTCCACAGGTAGGAAATTTTGCTGTAATGAATTGTAATTTTCTGCTATCTGGGTATTTAATTTATCTATAGTATGTACAAAAAAGTATGTTTAAGTATCTCTCTATCAGTTATCTAGTTTCCATAAGACAAGCTTTGCTCAGTTTAGGTGTAGGAAGCATTGAGTTAAGTGTCCGGGAATTATATATTAATTATTTATTATGATTCCAGTCCTAGCGGCCGTGTTAGGCGCGGCGCCGTTCCTGGGCCCGTACCTGGCGGGCATCCCCGCCGCGCTCGACGTGTGGCTGCAGGGCAGGCCCATGGCCGCGTGCATGCTGCCGATAGCGCAAGCCGCGCCCATCGCCTTCCTCGATGCAGCTGTGTACGCCGAGATTAAAGAGTGAGTGGTTTCATTTAAGCTATATAAATTAGCTTCGGGTCGTTGTTTGCAAAATTTTTAAACTGACGTGATTGCCGCATAAAATATACTTAGACGCACATCAACGACTTCCAAAGATTCCAATATGTCTTTGGTTAGGTTGTCTATCCACCTTGTGAGACCAACGCTTCTTTCTTCGGAACGTGGTCTGACAATTTAAAGACGACAATGTTACTGCATCTTTTATTATATTTTACTTATGGCTTACATAGGTCGCGGTCTGCCAAAATGCACACGCATTGCCTCTTACACTAGGGAAACCGAAACTTAACTTAAAGAGTTATAAAAAGTTTTACAACTAAAAAGAACTTATCTGCTTGAGCTTCACATAAACAAATAGAATACAATTAGCAAGTCTTACTATCCTTTAATTAAAATATTAACGATATCGTATTTAATTTTTTCAGCGGTGGTCATCCCTACGTAACCGGTCTAGCAATAGCTGGAGGTATATTCTACTTGGGTCCCGAGGGAGCTATCCTAGGTCCACTCCTCTTGTGCTGCCTCATGGTCGTACTTAACCTCTCGTCTTCCTTCCTAAGAGACACACCGTCCGAAGAAAGAGCTGCTTTGCACTCTCGAGTCAGGTAATTTTGATGATTCAGATGTTAAACAAAATAGTTTTAAAGGATTTTAACCACTTTACACTGTTTAGAGTTCGAAATGTCATGTTAAAAACTATGTATAATAAACCGCGTTTAAAATCCTTTAAAAAGTATTTTATTTAATATATAAAGTAATCGCATAAAACATACAAAAAATACTATAATTCAATTTTTTTTTATTTTATGAAGTTTTTTATTTTTTTTTTATTGTAGTGCCATTGATTTTGTTTTTCATTTAGTTTACATACTGTTAGACCACCTGATCGATGATAATAGATGTATTATTCATAAGTATTTTAATAAAATTAAAATCAATATATAGTCAAGGAAGAACTTAGTTTATTAACTTAGTAAGCTCTTTAGTAATTGATATTTTATAATAGTTTTGTGTTCTTTTTTATCAGTTAGCACGTATAAGTTCTACACTAAGTACATCATACTACACCACTGTAAATAATACAATACTCATTATGTTGAAAGACAATATTACGGTTGATCTGGATCTGTGTGTTTTTTGATAAAATGTAAATATGTTTGACCGATAAAATCACTAAGAACATTATATTTTTGCTGTTATGTGTTATGTTCGCTGTTATTTATTTTGTCATTATTTTTCATACAGATACTTATTCGATATTATCTAAAAGATGTACACGATAATTGAGTAGTTAGTTACTCATTGTTTGCAACGAATGACTTTTGTACAATGTTTTCAATAAAGTTTTTTGAGTAATTTCTTTGTTTCAATAGGTCTTTATTGGGATTTTGAGGTGTGTATTTACATAACATAAATTCTAAATATATGTTCATTAAATAGCATGTTTGTACTGTTTGCGGCATGGTATTTCATAGGTGTTTTTTTCTTTGCTCGTCTGCATGTTTTAAAATGTATTTTCAAAAATTATAATATATATACTTATACTTATTTATATTTATTTTCAGATTCGGTGCTTATCTATAAAATGCATGAAGAACTAACCGGTGGGATTTGTATTATCCAATAATATAACAAGTTTTACTTTCACACTTGTAAACTAGTAACTAGTTAAACCAATAATTGAAATAAAAAAAAACATAATTCTTATTTAGAATTTTCGAAAAAGTACGAAAGAAATAATATAAGTGTTAATATTAACACTTTAATATGAGACAAAATGTCCTTGTACCACAGCTAAAAAGGTTGCTTATTATGAATACGTAAAAACACAGCAAATTATTTAAACTTGCAAGATATCCGTCTCGCTCTAATAACCACAGTGATAGAGACAGATATAAATAATATGGGAAAATACAAAATAACTTGAATGCATATAGCATTGATCTTGATCTAATATGGGCTACTTTTGAATCACTTTCGGAGCTTATATGTGGCTTATATGTATAAACTTGCACTTACTAGTCCAACCTAAATCTTCAACAACCTTATGTAACCTTATCACCTAAATTTCCTAATCGAAGATTATTTGCCTATGTCAAAGCAAACCTTGACTAGTTTAATGATACTAATCATTCAGAATATGTGTGCCCTCTTTAAAACTGAAAGTTATAGATCTGTTTCTTTGAGGTTAACTAAATATTTTATTTGTGGTTAGATATTACAGTACACCTCAAAACAGCTTAATCAAACCTTAATATTTATAACCAAGGTTTTAATCTTTGGTTCTAATTAGATTAATACTTCGAATAAATGTGCGTATGCAAGACAACATATACATTTTGCAGTAATATACAGCTATTCCATTATTTTGTTTTGTAGTTTTTTTTTTGTGTTTAAATCTAGTCTTGGAATGAACGAAAGACTGCACAATGATAATATATTATGTTTCTATTGTTATTATGTTTAAATTGTGAGATTAATTATCAGTATCTATTAGTATAACTTTCACTAATAATAATATATTTTTACGTGACTTTTTATAATTGTGTGACTTATCTCAATATAATTTATATAAAAGATAAAATATTAGGTGCCAATCTTTATATTTCGGTGCTAAATCGCAATTTGTGTTAGATATAACGCTTAAGAATGTATTGTATTAACTAAGACTACGTATATATGCGAAGTTCTTGGCAGTGGTATTAAATATCGCAAGTATTCTTAATATTTATAAAATATTTATTACATGCAGGCCACACAGAAGATGTACCAAAGTTTTAAACAAAGAAAAACATATATGTATATCAGGCAGCGCACAGTGAACAACTGCTGGTCTAAACTAAACAATATTACTTCACTTTAGTTAGTTATCATTTTAGTTCACGGTCATTTTTCAATTATAAAAATATTTCATCAAATGACTGTAGAGCATTAATATATAAAAATCACAGTCTCATACAAAAGAAACGCTTGAAACCGGAGCTAAAGATGAGTGAGAGACTCGACTCTCGATAACTTAATTTTATTTTCCCTAATTATAGTTATGCTATCAACAAATATTTTGCAAAATTCAACCATAATCAGAACTACTTACAGTTGTTATTGCGCTGTTTGTAATGTCCTTACTCTAACAATGAAATTTACTATAGTTGGGCCTTTTTTGATTTGGCCGTATTATAGTCGTTTCATACGGACATTTATTGTTTATCTAGATTCATATATCAAAATTTAGAGATAAAAACAATATTGGCATCAACTGAATAATTTGATTACATTTTCTGTGTGTCTTGCGTTTTGCTTGTACAGTCAGAATTATATAATTGCCGCCTAATTGATGTCAGATATCTTTGCTGTGTATGTGAGTCAGATATTATTGAAGTCATCCTTGCGGCAGATAATTATTTCAATCTGCCCATGGTCAGATATATGCTTGTGACTTACGTACGTTTATACTTTGAGGCTATATAATTATTTTAATATTGCACTAACTAAGAACAAATGTGTACATCAATGCACACCAAATTTAAATGCATTTAAGAAATGTTTTTATACACGTGAGCGTCGAAAATCTCTTTTAATCAAATAACGTATGATTTATGTTAGTAGGATGTACATGTAATTTAAAACATAAAATAATATATAACGTTTTAATATTTATGTATGTACAAATTTACCATTGTTAATCTCTTAAATGTAAGCTTTGTATATTCAAAACACATGACAATTATTAGATCAGAAGTGGGATATATTTTATCACTAAGCTACTTTTATAATAAATATTGGGAGTAAAAACTTTATAAGCAAATAGTCACTTGAATTTTCATAATTATGTGAATACTTAAAGTTTGCATTATATGAATTAAGCTAACTTTTCTGAAATAAGCTTCTATTTTCCTTGTTTCCTTTTTAATACAAGAGCTAATGTTCTTTTGTCTATCTTTGCCTGTAGGTAAGGGCCCTTGTCAATTAATTTAACTTATACTTCATTCTTCTGTATCCCATTAATATAAAAAAAATATATTTGTCTATAAATTTCTATAATGTTATTAATCATCCAAAACTTGGAGTTAATTATCTTCGTTATCATATTTTACCTAAGGTATGTTAATGTTTAATATTATTATGATAATGTCAGCTGCAAATTAATCTAAAATTAAGGATATAAAATAATCGTAACCTCTTCAATACCTACTAGAACCGAAATTATGTGAATTAAAGTTGTCGTTGTATATTGGGACTATCTATAATAAATTATTTAATGTTCCAGTGGAATTAAGATACATTGCTAGACAGATATTTTTTCATCATAATTATGCTCGTAAATGATAAAAAAAGGTTATCAAAAAGCATCTGGCATTGTCATAAAATATACCTTCAATAAAAAAATGTACCTTCCAGTTTAAGTGAAAATATTTTGTAATATAGGAATCAATATTCAATGTAGTCGTAAAATATAAAAACAGTAAGCCCTTACCAGTTCGAAAGAGATCGTCCAAAGTTTAATTTAGATTATATTGCGAATAAGTTTGTACTAAGCACGCGTATTGTAACTAGAGCAAATATATTGTTTTGCTGTAATTTGTCTTTTTTTTTATTTATATATCCCCTATATACTGAATTTCCTTATTTTCTCAAAAATATCGTCCTTAACATAATGTCTGTAAAGCCCCCTCTACACATCGGTTGTTGTAAGGCTGTCTACGGATAGACATATTCCTCCGTCTTCACATCCGCGGACGACAACGGCAGGTGACGTCTGCCGATGTGTAGTGGGGACCTTATGTTTGCCGACATTGCAATAAAAAGGAGGCTATTGAAAGGATCTTTTTATTTCGAAAAAAAAGACTTTAAGCTATAAAAGAAATTACTAAAATTAAGAAAAACTTCGAGTTGACAGTGAATAATTAAAATAGCCACGGTTCAGGTACAAACATTATTATTATTTGCACTGAGTAGATTTGGCCTTCACCAATTAAATACATGTATTTAAATACACTCAGTTTAATGATAATTAAAATTAAACACATTAAAATTTCTGTGAAGTTTTTTAATCTAATATTTACACAATTTAACCTTAAACATATACTACTTTAATGAATATAGTGTTGATATGTGATGCTACGTTGTAGACTTTTCGCATTTGTATGTTCTTTGGTATAAAAATAAAGTTCAGTAAATGCGTTAGTTATGATGAGGCCATTGTCGCTGAAGTGACCATCTATATGGGACTCCAACCACAGGAATAACACCACAGCATCCGAACTTACGGTCACTGTGTATTGCGTTCCGTTGTTTGCCTTTGTAGTTGATGCCCTTACGTTTATCTGTAAAAATAATAAAGTTGCTACTAAAAAAAAAAAAAATATCTATATAAAATTTCGGTTCATTAACAGTCTTCATTTATTATTTTTAGTAATGTAGTTTTTATAATTAGTTCTCGGTACGACTATTCGCTCTGCATACAAAAATATGCTAATACACATTAACACATTTTGAATCGTTATATTTATTTAAATACCCGCATACGGATATTATCTAGACACCAAAATATTTAAACAGACATTTGAATGCTGCCTCAAACATACCTGAATATGTGGTTTTTGCAATCCTTTGGCCGATTTCAAAGCCACTGGGAAAATAAAATTCTGCGGGGAAGATGGAACGCCGCTACATTTGAGAGTAAACCTTAAAAATAGTTCTTCCTTCTTCTCCTTTTCCCACATTGTTATGCTACCCTGCCTTTTGCTACTCAAAGGGTTAACATTTACAGGGTAGGATTTAGTCCAGACCGGCGTTAAACTGGACCAATTAAATACGTCCACAATTATTTCAGCGTCTATGATCGGTACAAATCTATCGTTGATCAGGTAAACATCAACATCACCGGTAAGAGTAAGGCGGGGGGAAACGAGAACTGGTGCAAAAAAATTTTTTGCGAAGTAATGCAACATTTTCCATCTGCCGCCAAATTCTGGAATCAAATATGAGGAGATGGAGCATACGTAAGTATCGGTTTCATATTTACATTTGTGTACAACTTTCAATCGACCTCACGAAGATTTTATATATATACCTACAAAGCGTTTTGTTTAATTACCTGACTACAAACTAAAAAAGTAAGTATTTAATTCAAATTTGCTCCTGACGCGCTTAATGGTGTTCAGATACTAAGAAACTGCAGAGATCTTTGATTTATCACCCATTAGTTTTTTTCTTTGCAGGCTTTGTAAAAACTAGTATAATTTAAGTATACATTTATAAGAGCTTAGCAAATATTGAACAAAAACCTGAAAATTATTTGGTACAACGCTAAAATGGTATCGAATTTAATAATAATAATCATACATACCAATCCCCGACCAAGACGGAGCTTGCCACACATCATTTAGTTGCCAATACAGGGCACCCATTGTGTACCAATCCGACTGACTTTGACGATAAAACTCTGTTTCCGTCTTCATTGCCATTGCCTGAGTAATCTACAATTTAATTTTTATAAAATCTGTGAGCACATACCGACCTCATCATAATAAGTAGAGTATTTATCATTGTAATTTCCTATTAATTAAAAATTACTCACGACGTACCTGACTGTAAAACACAAACTTTTCAAAGTAATTAGTGTCATTACTATTCAATCTTAGATGTTTTTTGATTTGTATCCTTATATTAGTATTTCCACCGGGACTGTGTTGTCTATGTTTAGAATAATCACTATATAAACTAAAATCTTCTGTATTGTTTGTGGCAGTCCGCATTGTCTTGAGAGATGGGAAGGACTGGAATCCATACTCAGAAGCGAATCTAGTTTGAGGGTAGATGTTAGCATCCCAGTTATCGGCGAGGTAGTTGTAGTAATGTGTATCGCCATAATGGGGATCATATGGGTTCTGAGCTATGTACCCATCTTCTTCGGATTTTCTTCCATTCGATGGACTCGAGACAAGATAACGGCGACTAGGATCAATACTTTCTACAATCGGTTTTATGGTATTGAGGTATAATTTAATGTATTCAGCCTTATATCGGTCAAATTGCGATTGGGTCTTGTACCAGTTTCCTCTTAAAGCGACTTCGTTTTCGTTATTGCCAGCCAAACCGCGATTGATGTGTGATGCTGAAGTCGACTTACAGTTTGCTGTACTTCAATTTTTACGTTCCTATAAGCATACAAATTCGTGATTTTATATATTTTATGTCTATATGAAATCAGACTATCAAAAATAATATTTATTGCATAATTTATTTTACATTGCAATTCAAGAAAGCATTACAATGCCAATATGTTATATTGATATTTAAAATCATAGTGTATAAAAACTACGAAAAGATATCCATACAAGCTTGTGTTTATAGATCAATGAAAAACTTTATGGAATTCTTACTCTAAGAACTCCATATCTGCAGGGTACATAGAGCAGGCAAACATGAAGTCCTGCCAAATGAGTATCCCCAGTTCGTCACACCGCTGATAGAAGTAGTCCGACTCGTATACCCCTCCCCCCCACACACGCAACATCCCCATGTGGGCGTCGCGAGCCGCCGTGAGCAGATTGTCAACTACCCACAAACATTTATGATCTAAGTATACTAGCATAACTTACTTTTAATATAAACTTTTTGCCAAAAAGTAACCGACTTCTTCCCACTAACATTTATAAATAAGACGAAGCCGGTGCCTCTGCATATTTACAAATTAACAATATATTGCCGACTAACTAACAAACTATTTAACTATAACTCAGTATTTGCGAAATTTTGCTTGAAAAAACATCTATAGTCAATTTAGATATGTATAACTCTTTAGGATGTCATTAAATACCATTGAACCATAATTCAATGAGATGATATTTTTATATGTTAACGAAAAACAATTCTTTTAAAACGATATAACAACGAAAGACAATAGAAAAATGATAAATACTAAAATTTAATGCAAATAATTTTCTATTCCACACTTAATCGTTGTAAATTGCAATAGATCGATTGATGCACAGTTTTTTGTTTGTCGATTTAACTTTTTCCTCATTAAACTTACCAGTCTTTCTATCGGTGCCCAGTTCTGGTAGAATATTCGCTGGTATCCAATTAGAGCCTTTCATAAACAAAGGATATCCATTCACTTTGAAAAAGAATGTCAATCCTTGGCCCGCGGTCTTATTACCTTCAATCGATAATTAAAAAACTATTTATTAGACATAATATAAGCTAAAGACATACAAATCAATAAGGATGCTCTTACCACCTATAAAAGGATTGAAGTAGTTACACCGTATCCCGGAATCAAAAGTATTCGACTATAATAATAACAATAATGCCTTCCCGACTGATAGCGGTTCCAGGTACGTAGGAGATATTATAGTGCACAAGTATGTGTGCACACACTATCTATTACATTCCCCTCTAGTACCTTCAATTTCATAATCCGATAGGACGGCAGACCGTCAAGACGGGAGAGAGATCAGGCGCAGGACCTGCCGTTTTAGGTGCTCTCCGAGACACGGGGGTGTTTTAAGACTTTTGAAGTAATTTTATTAGACTTTTTTCTAGAAAAATCTCACTAACATTTTTTATGGCCCCACCCAGGAATCAAACCCGAGACCTCTCGATCTGTAGTCAAAGAGCAACCACTAGACCAACGAGGCATTCGACTATTACTATTAACACCAGACATTAAGGTACTTCTGTGGCCATCCAAATTTGTTCTATCCATCATAGTATGAAAAGAGAACCACCAAAAAACTTAAATATTATTACCGAAAATAGTTGATGCTTCTTCTTCAACCAGTTCAATAGTCCGAAATCCAATCTTTAAATTCTTGTGTGACATTTCTCCATTTTCACCATCGTTGGAAAAAAATACATCCAAGTTATACAATGGCTGCTCTCCATAACCATTGGGCCACCATAGTGATATTATATTCTGAAGTTTTATAAATCATGTTCCAATTATTTGGAATATGTTATTTTCCATAATTATTGTTTCATTGTTTTTATGTGTACTCGTACTTTCTTATAATATTTAAGTTGATTTGAAAAGTGTTAGTGTAGTTCCAAAATAAATAAATAAACGTCTACGAAAAAATATTAAAAGTATTCACAGTCAGTTTCATTTGTATAAGTTATCTTTCAAAATAAAATTGGTTATACAAGGAAAATAATATTGCCCGTTCAAATCTGACGAATCTCAGAAAATCGATCGAGTGGAATAATTAACATATGCACAGATGTACAGAATAGTTATATTTACATTTTAACTAAAGTTCACGGCTGTGCTTGCCTTGAAAATTTAGGTTAACGACGGTAATTTACAATTTAACGCCTTATTTGAATAATTCGAACAGATTCTCAATTAATATACCTTCATTGTTTTGATTTACACTTAAAACAGTGTCAAATGAATGAGTTGTAATAAATGAGAAATATGGTATTGAAATTAAAGAATAAGTTCGAATCGGACAACGCGGAACGTGGGGTTCCGTAGATAGATTTTTCATGTTACTTACAAATAACAACGCATCAGTTACTTATGTACTAGGGATTTTCTAGTTTAGGCACATCATTGCGGTCAAGATCTCTAACACTTGACACTAACAAAAAATATACACTAATTATCATATACCCGAAATATAAAAGTTATGTATGGAATCCAAAAAAAATATCTAGTATCATAGCTCTATTTGAAAAGCCCGCTGCAGCGAGCAGCTTGGAGGCTTGGGAAACTATCAAATTCTTAAAATAATGTGTTTAAACACGACGTACCGCACTTATCGTCATGTTAATTTCAGCCTCAGCCGCCCCATCCGTGCCGGTGCGCAAGTCCACCGTCTTACCTACTGTCATGGACTGATGCGCGTTCGCAGATATCGTGGCGCTCAAGTAACCTTTTATTTCTTTAATATTACAGCCACTTTCCAAATTAACAATAATCTTAAGGAACCAGTAAGCCCCGGATCTTTCTGTAAATGTCCTTATTGTTCTTATTAGAGCGCCGTTGTGAAATTCGATTGAAGCATTTTTCCTGTGAAAGTTTAACCGTTTTATCATCGTCCATTCTCAGAATTCTACGTAATCGTCATTCAAATTTCGATGCCAAATGAAATAAAAAAGGGGTCCTTTCAATTCTTATTCTTATATAAACACACATTATATTATATACGTAGTAATTAATAATCAAACCTAAAAGTATCTTGTTTTCGTATTTATTATTTTTATAAAGAAGCATTTATTTTCCGATTAAAACACGTCATGATCAGTTTAGTCGTCATTATATGTGTTAAAATAAAATTACCACAATCCCACAGAGGGGAAGGCCGGTCCCCAGTCCCAACTGAATGAGGCTTGCATTTTCCGCAGTTGGTTGACATGGCACTCCCCATTGTACTGCTGCGGCACACAGTTGGGCGCTGTGAAATGTTTGTCAGAGCGCTTCTTTGCGACATCCACCGGCGAGACGAAGTTTACTATCAATTCGTTATCACCAACCTGAAAATATCACTGGATATCATACCTTTTCATAGAGTCGTATACATTTAACATAGATATAATTAACCAAGTGATGCAATAATTAAATTGAGGTACCTACTGCAGATGGACAAGTGACCTGTGCAAATGTTTGCTATTCTAAGTATTTCTCTAGTATTTAATTAACAAAAACGAATTCGTAATAATCAAGCCAATTTTATGGTTTAAGCAAAGTATATTGTATACTACTAAATATTGCTACAGATATGTATCAAATACGTCACCATATTGTGACCATTGCTACAAAAAGGATCTTATGCAAAATTCAAAGCTTCTTTAAACAGAAACAATTATTGCTTATAACTAAAGCAGTTATTGCGTATAACTTTACTTAATGTTAATCGGTTTACTTAATGAAATTGATTTTATATCTAAGGGCTTAGTAAATATCAGTGGCGTAACAGGCTTAT
>LQNK01000347.1:45551-76925 GCA_001586405.1 Phoebis sennae | reverse complement strand
TAATATTAATTTATTAGCAAACAATATCAATTAATTGGTTTAAAAGTTGTTTCGAAAATTTTTTCAGAAATTTCAAAAATAAATAGTCACGCATTCTTTTTAAATGTTGTGATATATTTTGTTTTTTATAGCATTATATAAATTTTTCCTATTAAAAAAACAATATGCAGTACCAAAAATTAACTAGTGGTTTGGATTATCCTAAATTACACATCCTTGGGTCTGTGTATGAATTATTATGTAACTTTATTACGGGAATTATAATATCGTAACATCACGGCGCTATTCGAACAATAAATTGTGAAAATTTTATTAATACCGACCTTGAGAAATTGTCGGATGTCGAAAATATATCTTACGAACATATTATTAGTCGAACCAATTGGATGACCATTCAGTTCCAAGAACGAAACCGAATCCACGCCTTCAAGGACCAAGTTTGCAACTGCATGCTCCAAATCTTCTGTTTTAACTAAAATTTATTGCTTTATTTATTAATAGTCAGAATTTAAATTAGGCCGAACATTTAAATTGTTGGAAATTTTGTGGGAACTGAGCATTGCTTCGGACCAACATGGGACACAACACCCCCACACAGAAAATCGGCGTTTAGTAGTATACATCGTTTTTCGCGAGTCCCCCATCCACCCATTCTTTTCTTTTCCCTTTTCGCTTCTTTATTTAATATGCTTTCCCAACATACCCTCCTTTTCCTTTAGCTGGCAAAACAATACTCTGTTGTTGGTGTTCATGAACTGTGGCATTCACTAAATATTAGGTGAACTGCATGTTCCATTGCCTGTTAATCCATACAGAAATGAAAAAGTGTAATCATAGAGAAATAAAACAAATTATTTAAACTAATCAAAATTGTGTAATATACTATACTTTTAAATTTGCCTTTGTAAGACCAAGAGTCGTATGCCACCCATCGCGCTTCAACGTCGTTGAATCCTTCTAATATGTTGGCAATAATCTTCGCATTCTGGAGATCGCTGTAAATGCCCCCTGGGACCGAACCGGGTATTGAAATTGCTAAAATAAACATCCAATTATATTATTAAGATAATCGAATCGAAGCCCCGTGTGGCGACGGGTTAGAATACATGTGTCGCTACTCGCTACCCCATTTCTACCCGGGTGGGTTTCGTAGACGACAGAGATCTGCTGCATGACATTTTATAGAAATAAAAGAGTGGGAACCGAGAATTGCACAATTCGGGCAAGCTCGCAACAGTGAATTTACCACCCCCCAGCAGAAGAGCGGCGTGAAGCAGTAGCTAGTATTCTATTGTGTTCCATACGGTGAACGGGGGCCAGGAGTATTTCCATTCCATTCCTCTACCATCCTGTTTTACTCCTTTCCCAATTTCCCACCATTAATCCCTTTCCTTCAAGGCATCTGTGATATTTTGGTGTTGTAGATGTTCCTGGACTGCAGCCGGTCACTTAACATCAGGTGAACCGCATCAATTATTAAATATCTTTATTAATTGAAATATAGAAATTATATTTTTAATAAATTATTCAATAGATAAATGCAATTAGCCGGCAGTGGGCACGATAAAAATATTTTTCTTATAGTAACTAATGTACCTGCTATTACTAAATACATATTACGACGAGACCTAAGTATTTTAATGAGCATCATTCAGTGTTAATTTATCACCTTTATTTTATATCAACACAATTTTCATATTGAAAGATTAGTAAATATTAACGATGTTATTTCATCTCGTACTTACATTTATTCTTATTCTCCACTGTCCAAACAACACCTTTGGCATTAGAACTTAAATCAAATCTATTCACCGTACCCGTAATTTCATTAACACCTATAATAACTACGAAAAACAGAACTCGCCATATCGATGTCATTGCGATTCGCCCTTTGAAGTGTTATTCGGGTTTGTAATAACAAAGAAATATCATGTTTACGTTGCTAAGTTCTTGTAATCGAGCACAAGTGGCTATCTGTCATCTATCTCGACCATTGTAGGTAATGAAGTGAAGAGATGTTCTGAGTTTCATCGATATCGATAGAAAACGTGGACGATAGAAACAAAATTAAGTGACAAATCATTTATTTTTTCTAATAAGCATAAAATTAACAATTGTTTAAATTTTATTAAGTTTAAACGATACGATAAGCAAGTGCGTTGAAAGGACTCGTCGGGTATCGTAACTAAATCTTCTTCATAATCCTTGCCCTTAACCTCGTTAAAAGTGGATTGCTAAACCGCTAATTGCTGTACATGGTCGAGGTCAATGATTTACGCTAAATAAATCACATTCTCCTGTAATACTTTACAGAACACGTAATTTAGAGTAGTACAGGTGTGTTTAAAATTTAAATGTTTTGTATTATTTGTTGACATTTCTTCAATACCTGTAATACAAAAAGTAATTTTTAACTAGGAATCAATTACATTTTATATAACCAACTAAACAGAAAATGCTTTTAGCTATATTGGATTATAAGCAAAAAATATATATTTACATAACTTATTTGGATTAGCGTCGCCCTTCACTACGAATCGCAGTGTTATCGTAACAGACATACATAACGCGTCGAAACAATCCACTCTCATTAAATAATCACTTATAGGCAATGTTATTATTATAGCAGTGAAGATTTATACACACAATTACAATATACTTACAATTATTAATTACTTTTAAGTTTGATTTGTATCAATCTGAACTTAAATGGTAAATTGTATACAATCTCCTTACATTGAATTTATTTTTACAGATTTGAATGAATCAAAATGACATATGACATTAAATTAAAGCATGTTTGAGCGCCAAGTTGATAACAAACAATTATTAATACGAACGAATAATAATTATCAAAATGGAACGAATTACGTTGTATGAAGAATATAAACTCATAGAAAGAAACGATACGGAAGTGTATGGAATTTGGAAAGGTGTTAATTTATCTGATCTGTATCATTTTAAAGAATACTATGGTCCGTGGCTTCACTCAAACGAACTTTATACAAAATGTCACCCTAATCGGTTCAGCAGTTAAGGCATGAAGAGGAGACAGTTATACAGACTGGCTTTGAATAATAAAGAAAATAATCAAAGCAGACAGACTTACTTTCGCATTTATAATATTAGTAAGAACTACGTATATACTAATCTAGATGTATGTATTCAGTTTTTATATAGGAAATTTAACTTTGGTACAATTTATAAGCCTTAAGTACGCCATGTGATGATTATTGATTAATATTTTTTTTTCTAAATTTTTCATAAATCACGCTCCAGAAATCTCATTTTATTGTTTCACACGCATGCGGTTCATCAAAATACACTGGGTTAATAATTAATAGTAACACTAACATGAATAGTACTCACGTTACAAAGAGGGCGATAATTAATTCTTAATTAATGTTCTGTTTTCGACTGTTGAATTTCATTAAGAAATTTATGCAAGTTTTTTGGCCATCCATACGCTTCTTCTACTGCATATTAGCACATGTAACCTTAAGTTATTAATCAAAATACACAACGATTTAAAATAGACATAAATTAACGTATAAGGACATGCATTTTAAAAGTGTCATGGCCGTTAACTAACAAGTAACCCAGCGAATAACATAATTGCAAATATTTGTATGAATATGTTTATGACCATTGTTAACAATATATTAATTGCCGTGTTTGCTCACATATTTCACAGCAGTTACCATAAAGCTGTGATATGAATAATCCCTTTGAACTAATGTTATTATAAAGACATGAAAATAAGCAATAATATGTCAATACAATACGATTGACCTAAGTTTAAAAATCTGTTATAATGCAAAAAATAAATTAACATTTTAATTTTTACTTATTTCATCAAGAAGAGACGGTATCTTGTAGCACTTAGCTAAAACATTATTAAACGTATTTAGTACGTTATTACTTGTATTTAATCATAATTTGCTTGTTGCAGGGGCTCATTTATTATTATTTTTCCTTGCGTTTGTATTTGGATCCTTCTGCACGTTTTGTTTTCACATGCTTATGTATTTGTTCGATGAAAAGTGCGTTTTATTCCCAAAGCTCCTATCTTTGACGTCGCTCAGACAGAACATCATTTACGAATTTATTCCAGAAAATAAAGAAGTGGCTGACAGTAAGTCCATACGATTCGTAAACGTTTTGGATTTATTAGGATTTAATTTTTAATTATTTTTAGTTATTGACCTGAATAAAACTATGGGAATTCCCATTACCCCTATTCGCATAGGGTGATTATTAATTACAAAACTTTGATTGATACTAATCTATTATACTTAGCCAATAGATAAGTCATGTTCTACCAGACTGGAATATTCTTCAATACACTAAACATTTACGAAGGATCGAAACCAGAAATCAGAATTGTCGCATAACTAATTAAATGGCGCTTACCTCATTGTATATTTTTTTACCTGCTTTTAGGGACGTATGACCTATATGCACACTCCACTGTACCCAAATTTACTTCATTACATTAATCTAATAAACATTAATTTTAGTGATTATAATTCTAGCTTACCTACTGATGAACTTGAGAGACGGTCCGATTGGTGTCTAAAATAATTAATGTTTATTCACAGTGCTACCAGTGGATTTCGTCAGTACTCAATGGGTGGAGAAAAGCGTGTGCTACCTGCCCACTTACGTACCATTAGTATCAGGCATTTTTGGGCTTGTATGGACTACTATGTTCCTGATGTGCTCAGCGGGGAGTAGAGTCCTTACTGGGTACATTGTTATATCTTATATATTTAAAAAAAATGTTTACATACGTTTTACCGGAATACGAGGACATATAAAAAATAAATTTGTACGTATTATTCTGTTTTAAAAATGATAATATCTTATTTCACAATAGATATAAGTTACAGTTAGTTCAGTAATTTTTGCAGCAATTAAAAATATCAACAAGGAATCATCTTGTAACTCTCTCAAACTCTATGACCTTTAAAACATGTCATAAAGTAATTTTCTTAATAGCCATAATAAATTACTGTCAACATTTCCTCGACTCGCACGCTGTCCTTTCGATTTGTTACTAAGTATACTCAAGATACTTATATTACACTATTAGGTTACAGAGACCGTGGCGCATCCTGCCTCCTGTGTTCATATTTTCGCTGGCCATGGGGACTCTATGCGTGTATTCGTCCATCGTGACGCACTACGGCCTGCACGACCTTTGCATGAAACTCAGCGAAATTACTGGAAGCACCACGTGCGTAATTTCCTCAATTAATCCCTTTACCTGTTTCTTGGTAATCATTGAAATTTGTTTTTTGCACATCATCAACTTTTAAAATTAATGCTACAAATTATATCTATTTCAGAAAATCGTGAGGTGACGAATGCAATCTAATCTTCATATTGTTTGTACCATTAGGGAGATTTAATTAAAAAAAAATATTTACCTTATACCCCAAAGAGTAAATGGCACTTAAATATTATTAAAAAATAGCTTTTATAGTTTATACTTATGTTGTTAAGTGTATAGATGCACGTACACCGTCAACGTCGCGACTCTTGTATACGAGCGTCGCATCCGAGGGGTGTACCAAGCCACGCGGCTGACCATTCTCTCAGCGTGGCTACACACTGCGTGCTGGCTGCTGTCCGCCCTGCTGGCTCTCGCTCGCGTACTTCTGGTCGTTGACTTCCAATTGGTCCGCGTCAGCACAGAACTTACAGGAAATATTGATAGATTTCTGGTACGTTACGAAAATAACCTCCGTATTACTTATGTCCGTGTAATCAATGCTGTGGTTAAACAGGAGCTCTCAATAAGTCTAAGTTACCTCAATTGATATGAAACATATCTAAACCAAGGCAATTCTTAAACCGCTTTCTATTCTAAGATCTGCATACTCTATAATATAGTAACAATTTCTTTTATATTTGAAATCCGTACATGAAGGCGTAAGAGTAAATGTTAGAGGCTAAAAAGCGTTAAAAATAACGAAGATGTTTTTGTAGGAACAAAATGAAAGGCACATCCGTACAATATCACCAGATGTTTGGGATCCACAAATTCCAAGGACTCCCTCAAGGAGCAGTGTTAAGGTTCATTTTCAGAAGAAAGAATATCTACGCACTAAAATGTTTCCCGCAATGAGGATGCAAAGTATTTGTGATGCGGGTGAACTATTGTATGTATCTCCAACCCAGCAATCAGCTTCTGAGCTTGCTCTAGTGCCATCAGAACAACGTAAATTGCACAGACTCTCCATTTATGAATCATTCCAACGAGAACATCGCTTCATTATTGACATTTTGTATGAAATCATCAATGTCGTTACTGGCCTATCTCCATTATCGAGCTCATCTAGCAGTACGGTTTCGGTTTTTACAGATAGTAGTTCGTTAAATATTGTTCGTCAATACGGTCAAGAGAAAATATCATCAAAAAAGAATTTTAAGCCTCAGAATCAAGAAGTCGAAAATCAGTCTGGAGTGAGCGTAAGAGACGCCGAAGAACTGGCCCTGGGTATTAAAATGATGGTAAAAGGAAAACTAAAAACTTTGATGACACAAGACCAACCACAATTTCAATCTTCGTTAAATCTCGCATCGGACATGAGAGTGGCAGTCGATCCCACTCAAGCTTCTATGAACACACCACAGTTAGAAGAAACAGATTTGGGCGTGCCTGGTACTAGCAAAGGCGATAAAGAAGCAAAGAAGTCTAGCCTTAAAAGCACTGGAACACAAACCCAAAAGAAAAAAACGGATACACCCGCTCACAAGGTTCACATAGAGACCAAAACTAGTCTATCATCAACATCTAATGACACGCAAAATATTGAAAAAGAGACCCAAACGCCAAAGAAAGAAAAACAGGATTGATGCTTCAAACTGCGTGTTATATGTATATCCATTTAAATTGACACCCTTCGTCAATAAGAAGAAATTTAACAATTCGCGATATTGTTATGTTATAGGTATGTAAAGGCAGAGGAATCGAACGGGTAACAGCCATTTTAACATCCTACTTAAATTTTTAAGTAGAATGTTATGTTATTTGGAATAACAAGTAAATTTAATGAAAGTAGAATCTAAGTACGTGATCACGGTCAGCAACGTTATTAGTGAATGTATTTTTCAATTAATAAATTAAGAGATACCCACGTACTTAAAATAACCTCTATTTTCTAATATAAGTATGACAAGATATCTAATTATGGAGATGTTAAAATTGACTTCTTTTTAGTACGTCTTAATGTGAATATATGTACATATTTAAAATCCCTGGTAACCTCCGTAGGAGTTTTATAGAAATAATAAGCAATATTTTTTGACGACCCGATTGGCGCAGTGGATACGTCGGACGGTGTGGGTTCGATCCCCACGTGTAGAAAATTATAATGTGATGAAGATTGTAATTTTGTACTGTCTGAGTGCTAATTTATTCATATTCATATATGTATTTACCAAAAATAATATTATGTTTATGTATGTCTATAAGTTATCAAAGTACAAGCTTTAATTAGTTGGGGACTAGGTGGTATTATGTTAAATGTCCAGGAATATTTAATTATTATTTACTTAATATGGTTTTTTTTTTATTTATAGAGTTAAAAATAAAATAATCGCTGTTTAATTTTTACGGTTGAACGACATGGCAGCGTCAGCGGAGTGATGCAGTTTAAACAAAAATGTCACAATCCTTAATTATTATTGATGTTTTTATAGCCAGTAAAAATTTCACCAGAACTATTTGTATTATTCAACTCACGTGCATATTTGGTCACTCGGTTCTTTAATACTATTTAAATTCGTTTCACGGCAAACGACTGCATTGCCTAATAAAGGAACCTTGATTTTGATGTAGTTCATATTTGCCCAAGACCAACACTCTCTTGTTGAAGATAGTAAAAATATATCGCACACAACTCTCGTATATAAAATTAAACAATAATATTTTGTTTTGTTTTGGAAAATCTGGTGCATTGTGCAATACGTGGTCAATGCCTCCTGACGGAAAGGGAGCTCTACTGCAAGGCTGTAAAAAACTAATTCATTTATATACTAAACATCTCAGTTTTTTATTACTAGACTGAAACTTTAGAAAAGGATTCAATATAAATTAAATTATTTACAAAAACCACAAGAACATACAAGCATGACGAATTTTTGATCGGAAACCTGGGTATTTCAGCTTTTTTTAATCAAAAACACTGCTACAATTTACTATTTTATTTAACCCGCTACTCCATTAAAAAAATCACACACATTTGACATACAAAAGAAACAACTTAAATATATTTATTTAAATAAATAAAGTCTATGACACAACTCGTTACAACAGATAATTTTGGCACTACGATTAAATATGTTCAAAACACTATTCTAGTCTCTGACTTAATATCACATTGAAGATCACACTTAAAACTCGATTATAATCTCTCATTGTTCCAATTTTCTTAATTTTATCCAAATACCACCCTCCGCAGCACAGGGGAGGGCCGATGCCTTTATTTTTATAGGGGTCTGAGTCCGGTCGTCCAGTAAAATTTCGTACTTTTGCAGTATTTTCACCAACGCCATTTTAGACTGGATATAACCTTGACGTAGACCTAGAAATGCAAATTAAACATATTGATGTCAAGGTTTTCATGATTTAACATATAAAAAAGTACAACCGAGTTTTTTCAACTATATTAAATTATTTTTGCAAAATATATCCGTACGTACTGTTTACTGATTTTTATCAATTAATATCGTTTACTTAATCTAATCGTCAACATTTATGAAACAGTTAAGGCAATTAAAGAGAGACATAATGGATTGACGTAAAAATATTAGTATAAACTTTTAATCCAACGTAACATCATTTTCGACACACTATAAAAAACAGTGGGTTTTATATTTCTTAAATACCGAGAGATTTCATCATTAAATTCTGAGTCAGAGTAAATTCGACAATCTCAGCCCTTTCGAGTAAAAGGGGAATTACAAAAATTCCTTCTTGTCACATAAACAGACATCCGTGAGCAAAAATACGGGACTTGACCTTTAGTAAAAATAATTATATAATAGGTACCTAAACATTTCCTTGGACCTTCACCAAAGGGCATCCAATGACACGGATGCATCTTAGATTTCTTCTCAGTAGTAAACCTGTCTGGATCGAAAATTTCCGGTTTTTCAAATATGTCTGGGTCCATTTGTATCGAGTTAATCGGAATGAATATTAGCGTGCCTTCTTCAATTATCAAGTCACTGTCAGGCACCTTGTAATCTTTTGTGCATCTTCGGAACAATGCACGCATTGGTGGGTGAATTCGCATTGTTTCTGAAAATATTACACATAGCATGTAATCAGGTCACCACAATTATGTTTGTTAGTTATTTATGTAATAACTGAATATTTAATAAATGCACTGTGATACCTTGCGTTCGATGCATCATTATTTTAGCATCGTATATCTAATTAATGTTTACAAACGTTTAACAACAATCATCTAATCCCATACCAGGCAGCCTTGGGGCATGGAGTCTATTTTCATAAAATAATAAAGTTCATGGTTATTGTCAACATTACAGCCTAATAATATTTATTTGAGCATTTTATGTGTTGCCTAAATATGTCAAGTATTATAGTGTACAACGTGCGCAAACAGGTGTGCCTCGTCGATCCGCACTTATACGACAATCTGACATGACTGTGTTAAAATTATATATCAACTAACTACTGCCCGCGGCTTCGCGTTCAATTGGGGGGCTACAGATCAATAAAAATATCCTATCACTTAATCCTTCTCATAGCCGAACTGTATAAAAATTTCACCCAAACCTGTTCAGTAATTTGGGTGCGATCGACCCACAAACATCTAAACATATAAACTTTCACATTTATAATATTAGTAAGTAAAGTAGAGTGTAAGGAGTAGGATACCTATCATGCTATCACCATATTATGTGAGCTTCCTTGAAAGAAGAATGCCGAGAACTGTTGCAGGGAAGTTAAATTATGAACACCGGGATTGGCAACCAACTGCATGAACCAACCAACGAAACAAATAACAAATAATTTCTTACCATCCAACACCATGTTAATGTAAACCATTTCATTCTGAGCCTCATAGGAGAACTGTCCGTTGTGCTTCTTTAATACTCTGAGAACTTCTTCCCTCGCTTTGTTTTGTATGTGAGGGTTACACGCCAACTCATAAGCAGCGAATTGGCTGGTCGTAGCCGATGTTTCATATCCAGCGAACATATAAAGCATAGTATTTGCCGCTATGTCTATTAGTGTGAAAGGCGGGGAATCCACCTGTGTTTCTGAAATAAATAATTCAGATTTTACTTACATTTAAAGCCTAATTAACAACTTTCTAATGCTGAAGGCTAATGTCTCATAAAAAATATTAATTTTTATAAATTTTAAATAATGTTATACTAACCTTTATGTATACTATCCTTATTTAATAAATCTATCATCGCTTGCAAAAAATCTGGACGTCTGTAATTGTGCGTTTGCCGAAATTCAACTGTCTCTTGCACGAGATTGTAAAAGAATTTATTCATATCTGGATTAACACGATTCACTCTCAATTTTTTGAAAAATTCTGGTGCAAAAAATGAGATTGCCCGTATTATCGTCCTAAAAATAAAAACAATAACAAATGATTGAACATTTACATAATGAATTCTAAAATTGCTAAATTCGAATTTAAGAAAAATGTTTTTTATTAATCGGTACAGCCATCCTTTCTTTTATCATAAATAAGTAGTTTAAAGACATTAATAGCTCCCCTGACCGATTTCGGCCACAGTGGCTAATCTAAACAGAGACTAGGCAGCTGTGCAGGAGATATTATAGTGCACAAGTGCATGCGCGAACACTACACCTGTGTTCGCGCTATATTTCTTTCTCTCATAACCCGATGGAACGGCAGACCGACACGACCGGCGAGAGATCAGGCGCAAGACCGGATTTACGTGCTACGTGCATACAGGCCGTTTCAACACCACTACTCAGGGTTGTTACTGAGATTTATTTGTCAGAACAATTCCAATGACATTTTTTTGGCCTCATCTAGGATTCGCAGTCAAAAATGCAACCACTAGACCAACGCAGGCACTAGGCAGCAACATTTAAAGATATTAAACCTAATAGAGACCAATTTTGAATAAAGAATAGAAAAACACTAAAAAAACTATTCAAGAAACATATAAAAAGTTTTAGATTACATAAAACTAATGAGACTTGTTAAGGGCACGAGGTGTTTACAATAAACAAATTAAAATCATATTTATTGACATAGTAAATGTTATTGACCTCCATATGCCGGCAGTCTTCTAATTAAATCAATAGCCCGATGTTTTGAAATTATATGACTTCATAAATAAGCTAATTTTATTGTACTCGAACGAGACCTTCAAGTTTCAACTCATATCGTTGGTTTAGGTTTTTTTATTTTCACTATTGAATAGATTGTAGATCAAGTTACAAGATAAACAATTAAAAACAAAAATGTTGATCAAACTACAATATAATTATTTATGCATATTATGAGCCATTTTTAGGGTTCCGTTCCTAAAAATGAATCCCTATTACTAAGCCGGCTGTCTGTATGTCTGTCTTTCACTAGGCTGTATGTCATAAACCGTGATAACTACATAGCTGATATATCCTCAAATTATTTATTTTCATTGCCGCGTAAAAAACAAATACTAAACATAAAAACGCCTATTTCACTGTGGATGAAACAAGTCAGTTCGTCTATGAAATTTAATCAAGATCAGATAAACAATACCTTCGCTCCGTCAAAAATATTCACTAAATATTTGACTCAAACCAGCCTCCCCTTTTCTTCTGCCTCCTCCAGCCTAAACTTTTATTTAATTTTTGATTGCATACTTCTAAGACAAAAATCTCGACTTTTCCTATGCTACACAATATTTTTCAATATTTATATTTCGAAAAAAGTTTTCTCATTTAATTTTGTTTAATAAACACTTAGTTACGTTTTATTTCTAATAAACTACTCACCAAATTTTATATTAAATATTTCAAAAACAAACAAGATTTTTTTCGAATGTTTAAAGAAAAGTATAATTAAACGCAATATCCTTTGAAATCGTGTTTTAGTATGAACGCTGATTCCTTGCTTTGGTGCGTCTTTTTTATTATTTTTATTTTTATATTTATTTAAACTTGTGAGTGCCCCATGGTGTAAAAAAGATTAGGAACCCCTGGTTCCTTCCTTCGATCTTCCCGAATCATATGTAATGTAAATTGAATACAGACAACAATTATCACCTTGAATGATTTTATTAAATAAAAATTTAATTTTCCAAAGTTCTATTGCTAAGGAATGTATTGATACACAAACAGAGACAAATTTGTAACATTCCAAAGTATGAAAAAAAAAAGTATACTTTTGCTTAAATTTTCATTGACTACGAGAAAAATACCAAAATACGTCAACCAATCAATATCGATAATGGAATACTGACTATAAAAAAGTACCTAGCTATTTATTATAACATATTGTGACCAAGAATAACAAAATAAATCACGAGTAAGTATTGTAATTAAGTGATAAAATGTGGGATTTCTAGTGTTGAGGTCGTAAAAAGTAGTTAGTCAAGCTCTATTTGGGAAAACTGAACAGAATTGAAACTGGGAAGTTGGTATACACGTGTTTTCATTATCAGCCCGCAAAAGAGTTACACTTCTACTTAGAGAAGAAAGAATTAAGTCACAAATTATTATTGATATTCTTAAATCACTTACCAGTAAAGAGTTTTAGGCACGAAATACTCATGGCCACGTCTATAAAATTCCGAATCTGAAATTTTAAATCCATTGCACTCAACTCCAAAGCCCACACTTCCAATTATTTCCATTGAATATTTCTCCGAAAATTCGGAAAAGTTGATTGCTTCGTTCTTGGAATACATCATGTCGGCGTAGTTAAGAGCATCATTTGCAATTTTTTCTACAAGCGGGAACATGGTCTTTAACTTGCCGGATGTAAACACCGGCGAAAGCTTGAGTCTGAGAGCTTTCCACTCTTGGCCGTGCAAATTGAACAAATGTCCGCCCAAAGGATTGCCTACACCGCTAGAAAATATTCCGTGTGATTGAAAATGATCGAAATCCTTTATCAATACATGTTTGGCGAGATCCGGATCGTTTACACTTAACACTGGCACATTGAAGGAATAAAATCCAACATACGGAAAATGTTTGTATCGAAAATAGGAATCACAGTAGGGCTCGAAAAATTGCTGCTTCCTCCTTATAACATCACGCAGGTTCCCAAAGGGAAATATCGGCGTCGGTCCAATCACACCCTTCCTAGCCCAATACGTAAATTTATATTTAAACCAGACGTAAATTAAAAGTAAACAAATAAATAATAGCAAAAATATTTCATTGGTTATCGCGGATACATAGTGTAGGATTGCCATTTTTATCGCATTCCTTTATATTATTTGTATATTAAATTTCCGTGGCGAAACACAACACACGCGACTTTTATTTCGAAATCATTACGAAATTATTGTTTCAAAGTTTTGGCTTTACGCACGTCTCTTTCGGACCTAATGCATCAACTGGTGGCTGAAGGTTGTACAACGACTGTTCATTTACACTCGTTTATTTCAAAATATACTTATATATAAAGTAGGAGGTCGGATAACTTTTGGAAATTTTTGATGATCACGTAATTAATAACTTCAAAAAACAAGGAAATCATTATGAAAAGTTGAATTGAATTCCTTTTTTTATGCGAAGGTTACTTAAAAAATTTTGAAAGCTCAAATATTTTTTATTGCGTTTGCCGATAGCATACAATCATGTACAAAATATATATCATGAGATCATTTACTGTTGTTCTAACAACTAAATTTGAATACTTTCAAACACAACATTATTACTACCTATCTGAATAGTCATAAAAAAACACAAATATGAGGATATAAGCAATCATGGATGTTCTATTAAGGATTATAGTCTAAGATCCGGTTGCATGTATTTGCAGGTATCTGTTTATTTGATGAAGGGGCTCCAGGAGTGGTTGGAAAATAGCATTGTGTAACACTGATCTGCCGGGTAGCTAATGCTGAGCCATTGTCCTTTATCATGTAATATGTTCATTAAATAATATTAAAAGTTCGTTTAATAATACTTATTAAATTTATATCTTTTATTTTTATGACAATAAACTCATTTTTATTTTTATTATACACTAATAACCCACGCAAGGTTTTTAATATTCGCATTTTATTGTGTTTGCATTGTAAACATTATGAATAATGTAATAAAAAATAAAATATATTAATTAATAGATTTATTTTTTATTTTGCAAGAAATATTTTATAATAAGTACTTAATTAATTGAATAGTACTTAATTACTATTTACTACAAATATTAAATGCTGCAAGAACAATTCTTGAAATTTATGAATTTTTAAAAAAACTTCAAGATCGATTGATATAATAATAAGTAATGGTATTAATTTTAAGATAATATAAATTGTTGCAACGAATATTATCTAAAACTATTACACATCAATAAATTTTCCACTAGTCTACTATATTACAAAGTATAATGCTTAAACTTAACTAAGAATGATATTAAAAATAATAATTTCATTAAGCTATTTGTAACATTAGGAGAAAATAATTCATTTAAAATAATAAAAAAGTCAACAATCCAGTTAAATAATTATTTAAATGGCATGACAACTTGCAAAATATAAGATCAAATATATTTAAAATATTGTTACAATCTTTGTTACGTACTCGAATAAGTCATTTTATCTTTCACTAAATCCTTTCGTATTTGTATTAAATGTCGTAAATATTTGGTAGGCGATCTTGTATCGAGATCCATACTATTGAAATCATGCTTTTGGGTGTTTAAATACGTTTCATATTTATTTACAGCATATTCAAGTCTCTTACATGATTTTCTAATGTCATTATCGATGTTATCAAAAGTGTCTTTCTTATTTTGATGATTATTTGCCAAAAGATTGGATGCTCTATATATGCCTTTGTTCTCATTTCGTACATTAGTCTTAAAGTCTAATGAGCAATTAGAACAAGTTTCATCATTAGTATCTACGCTATCAAGGCTCAAAAATGTCTTATTAAACCTAGTCTCAGAGGGTTTATATTCATTTTTCATTTCATTGATTGTTTTTGGGTTTATTTTAAATTTTTGTGAGTTTGGCCGAACGGTATTGTTCTTTTCTTTGAATGAATTACATCGTTTCCAATACCACAAATCAGTATCCGTCCTATTGGAAATAGTCGAGTCTGATGACAAAGTGACAAATTCAGGATAAAGCTTCGATTCCGGTCGTTCAAAATCAAAGCTAGCATTTTCTTCAAATACAATATCATCTGTTTTATTTTCTTGAAAAATTTCAGCAAATCTTATAGCACGGGCATTTTCATTCCTCTCTCGTAGTGGCGAAATAGAAATATTATAAGGAAATATATCAGTATTTCGTCCTAATATTATTATATCTTTCATGTCAGAATACTTATCACGCTTAACTGTATCAACAGTAACTTTTGGCAACGCAACATCGTCGATACTAGAAAAGTCTTCAGTAACATTGTGTATTTTGTGTAAACTTTTATCACTTAAAATGCTGTCCTCATCACTAATAATATCGTGGTTTTTATTATCATTATTATCATTTTTCTCGGATATTTTGATGTCTGGATTCGTACTAAAATCTCTATGATTTGTTAATAAATCTGGAGGCAAAATTTTAGAATTCAAGATTGGTTTCTCATGTATATCATCTTCAGTTGTAGACAACTCCGAATTTCGTGAATCTGAGTCCTCACTATACATAGATGATATATTAATATTAATGATTGGTGGCGTATTTAATGTATTTACTCTACTGTTCTCGATACTTTTCACGTACCTAGATAGTAGATTTTGCCGTCTTTTTCTTCTAGGCGGTGGTAAGACAGATGTTTGTGTATGACGTTCATTTTGAATAATTTCAGTCGTCATAGTACCAAATGTTTTAAATTTTTTTGTGTTATCAGTCATAGTAGAAGTGTTTTTGAGCTGTAAAGTCCCGTGGTCAGAACCGACCCCCACTTCTTTATAACGAGGCGTGATAGATTCTGTTTCAGTAGCAACATCTTTCTTAAGTATAGGTGAATTTTTTATGCTGTCGTATGATAGTAACTCGCTTTGTACATCTATTTGTTGATCTCTCACTCGTACTATAAACTTCTTCGTCTGTGTATAAGCAGGAATACCAATTCTTCGTTTGTTTCTTAACGCTTTTTGGCTTATTTCCATTAATCGTTGTCGAGCATTTGTACAAATTTTCAGTTCATTTAATGGTTGTATAATTTTTTTATCGATATTTTGGTCAAGCTTTTCAATCGTTTCTTCATTTTTCTTTAGTTTCGAGTATAATCTATCCGTCACTGATGCAACAATTTCTGCTCTTTGATTATTATCATATAGAATGGACGTCGGAAAATTAGATTTAGCTTTCACGTTGTTGATTTCATCGAGTCTTTCTTCACTTAAACTTTGACTAATTTCTGATGAATGATGTTTCGGATTTGATTGAAGATGTGACATTTTACTAGTAGGAAGAACTTCTTGAGACCTGTACTGCCTTCTTTTGTGTCTCATCGGTGCGATAATTTCAAAATCACTGCCACTCCGAGTCCTTTCTAAAGTAGGGGCAAATATTTTGTCAATTTCCTCGTTTATTTCTTTTGTAATTTCTGTTTGATTCTCTAGAGGGCGAGTATCCTCAGATAATAAATCTGTGGATAAATTCGATTTGGGCTCATTACTTTTTGCTCTTGAAAAGTTCATGATGTTCCCTATGTTTGCTTTTGATTCTTGTAGATTCAAAGAATTCAGATCGTTTAAATCCCAATGTTTTTCATCAAATGAAAGCGATCCGGTTTCTGGTGCCTAAAAATAATTTACCACGATAATTAAAGTTCTTTTCAATTATTATTATATTAATAAAGTAATCTAATATAGTAAAAGCAAAAAACTAACATATCGAATGTAATATTTGGTTAGTTCTCTCAATAGCTGATTGTATTGAGCTTGTATGGCTGCCTTGGTAGTGAGGTTAAGAGCAGGATTGGGTCGTTTTGGTGGCAACTGTCGGGTCCTGGCCGCCCAGCGCAAGGTCGACGCGGATTCCCCGTAACATGCAATGCTTGGTGATACAGCTGCAAGTTAAAAAGAAACGGTATAAAAACTTAAATTTAAAACAAAATAAATTAAAATTGTTTTGTTATTTTCGTCGTTACATACCATTATTCAAATTATAATTATCTACCGAAAGCGTAAATATCAATCGATTTTGTGTAATTTTTATACTAAATTTATATGACAATAGTAAAATAATTGTTCAATTATAACTTATGCTTATATAATGTGTTTCTTATCTAGAAACACGTGGTTTGCAATGTTATGAAACCGAATTCACCCAATTAAGTAGTCATCCTCATCATCTTAGCAATGTGGAATGAATACATACTTGCTATAATAAAAGTATTGGCACCACCCGTAAAGCAGTCCTTCAACAGCCAGGTAAGAGCCGAGTCTCTATATGGCACAAATCTCCCAGGACTGCCTCCACTCACTGAGAAAAAATACAATCTTATATTTTTTTCGTATAAGAATTTTCAATACACAATTTTATTTTTGTAAAAGCAAAATTTAATAACAAATATTTTTCTTGTAGAATATGAACATGTAAAAATAAGTTAAAATACGAAACGTGCTACATTTGAGAGCTTCGAAAACATTATTAACAACAAAATTGTTTTATTTATATTTATGGTACCTAAGTCAGCATTTTACATAAACTATACCAACCTAAATAATTGAAGTAAGGATGGTGTCATTTCATACGAATTTCTTTATAAATTGTCGCATAAAGCTAATACTTGTTTTGAAGTCCTTATTATATGAAATATATTCCTTTCCTTATTTCCTAAAGATAGGTGAAAGTTAAGTTTCAAATTCAACGTACCTAGAGCTGAAATGACATTACTAAGTGCCACTAGCGATTTGTTGATATTCGCCCCTTCCTTTTGTCGGGAACATCCATAACCTTCCTGGCCAGCTTTCTCACTATGAGGCAAAACATGAATCAAAACCCATAATTACGAAAGTAAATATCTCTGCTCTATTTTCTCCTCCACTTGGTTATTTACTGATAAGAAGCATATATAGGAAATATTAAATTCTTCTTTACCTAACTCAAAATGTGCAAGAAATTATGACAATCGCTATATTTGACTATTAACCAAGTGCAGCAGTGTATGAAATCGCAGACTTGCTGGTCGCCTGACCGCTGTCTCACATCGACACAAACATCTACATAAATTATTTACCTAAAATGTTCGAGATTGCATTTGCTCTTACCTGCCAGCTAAATCAACCAGTTGTAGGGTAGCTACAGGAGTGCTCAGCTCCAGCAGCGCATGAGATCGTGAGGAGCTGCTGTTCCTCCGAGTGGCTGCGGTCTGTCGCCGACGTTTCCCTTCATTCACTATGCTCAAGAGAGACTCGACGTCGTGTACTAGGACTCGGCGAAGGTCTGTGGAATGACAAATCCATGTACAAAATTGAACATTTCCAGCAGTCGCAGGTACATTAAAATTTTTCAAAACCAAAATTCAATTTACCCGGCCAAAACCCAACAATTTTTCTATGCGTTTGAGGCGTAATGGCAATTAAATCTCCTCAATTATTGGACACTTAAAATACTTTCAGATTTTTTTTTGTTTTTGATATATCGATTGAAAACTTCAAAGATATTAATTTTAACTCACTCTGTACATAGGGTCCTTTCTGAGGGTGCTCTCTGACCCTCAAGTCCTTCCGTGTGTTCCCCTTACGACGGGGCAAGGAGTTGCAAGGAAGGACCTCGCAGGCCAGTAAGTCGTGGACGCGCTCGTTGTATATTTCTAGAAAACTGGAATAAATCATATGTTAAAATATTTCACTTTTTCAATTATTTTCTATAGCTAACACTATTATTTAATCTTATAAAACACAATAAAATGTATCCAATTGTAAAGCTACAAAATGATTAAATAATGATAATATGTATTTGCATGTTACTCTTAATAACACACGTGAATTCCAGTAGAAGTAGGCGATAAAATATCGTTTTTTTTTACTTTTTCAAACTTTGAATAAGAACGAAAACATCTAATCTCTATCATTTTTTACACAAACATGTAATACAGTATATATTTAATTAAAAGATAGAATAGGACCGTTTACCTAACTCGTTTAGGACAAAAGTGTTACAGATTTTCAGGTGTAAGCGGTAGGGCGGGCGGCGACACTCTGGCTCGAGGATGTACCGTGACGCCAGATCGCGTGGAAAATGAAACCTTATTGTGTTGTATCGACTTAGTATCTTTGTACGTACATTGATAGATCCAATTTAAATCTTTTAATACCAATAAATGACTTAATGTATTGACTTGCGCCTTTTGTATTTATTCAGGCAATGTTTATTTTTGCAGATTCAACGGGCATAGAATAAAAAAATCGTCAATTGGTTTTAGTTTATCTAGAGAATGCGAATGTATGAATAAAATGTTAATTACGCAAATAAGACAAAAAATAAAATATACTCTTCCTTGATCAAGTATCGTCATCATAAAACACATATAATTTTTCAATTTGAAAAACATTATATTTTTCAATATTCCATTATATTAATTATTAATCATTTATAAATAGAGCTGTCGGTTCACATTTACACCATGAACGTTATTATTGGCAATAATACACGCATATTGGAGCTATCAATGCACAAACCATATACTTGGTGGAAGATATCAGTAAAGATAACACTATAAAGCATGAAACGTAAAACGTTTGCGTGCTGTTACGACCTTCATTCCCAGTATTTCTTATGTTTAAAGCCATTCTCACTAAATTGGATGCGACCAACAATATTGAGGTGCCGATGATGGAGATATAAAAACTTTATCACGAACGTGTTCAAGTCACGAACGTTTGTTTGAAAACAAAACTAACATCTTATCATATTCTTGACTACATATTCAGTACTATCCCGTATTTTTCACCACGAAAAAACTTATAATTGTGTTTTCACAAAGGTGTCGCTTATGCAATTTTGATCTACACATCGCGTGAGGTGTTACCATCGGTATTATTTACGCAAACGCAAGCATAAATTGCTTTCCATCTGACAAAATTGCTGAACATTTTGTGAAAATTGAGCGGCATTCAATTCCATATTACAAGTGCGAAAGCCTTTATCTACTAGTATAAAGATATTTATATCTATGTCGTGTAAACATGTCATTTATAAATTAGTTTTTATTGTTTTCTTCTTTGTAAGTAGGCACTAGGTATATGAACGTTGTCTTTAGTATTTGAATTGCGTATTAAATTCTTTATTAATAATTAATAAATACTCGTATATCGCGTTTAAAATTCGTAACAAAGTTTTTGACTTATAAATTTCTACCATAATAAAGAATACTAACTTCGCACCTACCCTCACAGTTACATAAAATAATCAGTCTTATCTGATATATATATATATAAATACCTGACAGTAATTTCCATAGGTCGTTGTTCGCCCAAAGCCAAGCACAATCTTGGAATCAGTCCTGGTTGGGCATCAGTGCCCATCATAGTGTAGGTCTTACCAGTTGCACTCTGACCATACGCCAGAACGCAAGCGGACAGACCATTGGATATGTTTGAGAGCACTTGACGTCCAATTGTATTGAAAACCTTATAATTTAAACGAATAAAATACAAATGAATCCGTTGTAAATCAAATGGAAAATGAACAAAAGAGAATAACACAAAATATGTAATCAACTTGTACGACTAGATATGACAATATTTATTACGCCAGAAAATGATTACGTGTTGGATATTAGGATTTAGGACCTTTATAAAAATGATTGAAATAAACTTTAAGTATTTACTTACTGCTGCCAAGTATTATCAAATTATCACATTAACTAAACACATTCAATATTATAGGTATTCATAGATAGAGATCTTACCTTTTCTTGTGAAGCATTTTTGAGGTTTGTTTCTGGACATGGGCTATCAAATATGACATAGTCAGCATTATATTGGCGAATACGTTCGCGACTGTCTCCAGCTCCAGAGAGACTGACCTAAGGAATAAAATATTAAAATAAAGGGATATATGATACATCGAGGAAGATGTCACCACATATAATTATCTAAAATTGTATAAACCCAATAATATCAGTTACTTACTTATATAGTATAGTATTATATTATCTGTGCTTATATTATTGGGTTGGTTAGCTAACGGTTTAAAGTTATAATATTGAAGGAACACTGTACTCTCCCATTATTAAGTTTCGAAAACCTTATACCACAACAATAATAAATTATAGAGCAGCACTTTACGAATAAAAGGAGAATTAAATTAAGATCGAAACCTGTAGTAGGTAATCATTTCGTTCTAAGTATATGTATATTATAATTTATTTCAGAAGTAGACCTCAAGTTCGTTTAATAAATAAATATGTGGTAAAATTAGGGAAACTCTGCCTTCTCCGTTAAGCAAATGTTACTTACTTTCATATTCGTAATAGCGACGGTATTTTCATCGATAACGTTCACGACAGGCGTTCTGCTTTTTTCCAATTTCAATTCTCTAAAACATAATGCAATAAGTTCGAGCAACAAAAGAAAAACCCAAGTTAATGAAGTTTATACTTAAACTTAATGTAAGTATGTACTTGTAAGTAAGTAAGTTACACTTATCAAATGACGGTAAAATATTTAAAAAAAATCAAATTCGTCCAAAAATAAAAATCCTTCCTTCGTTACTTACAAAAAGCGAAAGTAACTCTGTATTACTGTCTCTCCACTAAGCCGATTGAAATTTTGTACAGAGAAAAAGGGCATAACTAGGGTAACTTTTAGTGGGTGAAACCGCGGGGCACAGCTTCATACTCGTATAAATAAAGCCATCAAACAGACTTGTTGTGAAACTTTTTTCCTGAAGTTGACTCATATATAATAATCAAAATGCAACCAGGTGTTAAGAAATGCGAAAATAAAGTAAACAAATACAAATAAAAAATATTATATCGCTTTGCAATAGAAGGCAATTTTCCGTAATTAACAAGTAAAAATATTAAAGTACCTACATACATCAATCAATATTTATATAAGTTTATAGGTACGTGCAAATAATACAAAATAAAATATTATGAGTTAATAATTTAATATTATCAGGTATACGGATTATTTACAAGCATCTTAAAGCATAAAAACCAAACAATCATAAAATATATTTATACTTCTCTGTAAAAGGCCGCACTCGAATGGCTAACTTTACATGGGACATTTTATTTTACAATTTTTTCGGCACCAACATAAACGGTAATGAACTACGTTCCAAAGCAAAGATTCTGAACTGCATAGCATTTTAAAATACAAACATAATATTCGTAGATTATTTTTAAACATCATGCGTTTCTCACTAGGGAAAGATATGGTTAAGAATAAACTTCTAAATATAGATTTGTATCCTGTTAATTCCATTGCTTAACTGTCAGTTTACAATACTTATATCATCAAACTATAGAAACGATAGATACTCATGATAATTTTATCACATTGAGTAAATTAAATCATTTCTTTTTTATAGTACAACCATCAATATTATATAATTCACAGAATTTGTGCCAAAATATTATGTATGTTGCGTGTCTAATGATCTTTACCGCATGTGGTAGAAAATATAAATAATTACAAATTCTGTCTTCATTACTATAAATAAATATAATAATACAAATGCAGTGACTTTAATCGATTTCAACTCGACAACAACTATGGAACCTTGGCAGCTCTTGTAAAATTTATAAATATAATAATGGCTCAGCATCAGCTTCCTGGCAGATATTCAGTTCAGCAGATAAGTCCAAGACAAAGCCTTTCAGCTACTCCTGAGCCCCTAAGATATTAGCGCGGTTATATTTATAATCTATTATATAGCGGCATACGCGGTTATAGTTATAATTAACTTGCCATGCCCTGAGATTTTCATCCGTGCAACTTCAGACCCTTATTAACAAACGCCAATCTGATCGGAATGTATCGAAAATCGGAACAAGATTTATATAAATTTCGATGGAAACTTCTTCGTTCCGACCCGAATAGATTTGTGAATATTGCCCAGGAGATCAAAATTAGCCCATGTGTTATTCTGGATCTTTAACTATATACATAGGTACCGAGTTTCATCACTATCGGCTCAGTAGTATATGCGTGAAAGAGTAAGAAGCATATATCCATACTAAGAATTTTTTGCATTTATAATACGAGAATGAGAAGAAGAAAATGAAGCCTTCTTCCAACAAATGTGGTACCGCACCGACTGGTAAGAACTACCTGCTGCGTCCTGCCATACCGACGACGCAGCTGTACGTGTCCCGCAGCCACACCCAAACATCTGATATAGAGGAGTACGTGCTGGTGAAGACCAAGCAGGAATTTGGATTTCAATGAATTAATTGTACATATGCCAACCGCCCAGCTGTTGACCTTCATGAGCGAGGAATTCTGGCCCCGTGGTGTCGTGTTGAACACCAAGCCGAAGCCGTGCTGTGAATGTGTATTGCTTAGTCATAGTTTTAGTGATAAATATCTATAATAGATGTGTTATTACATTTACGTATATTTACGCTAGTCTTGAATGTATTTATTATGATACGGGTGTATGCAATTTATTTGTCAGTAACCTGATGTAAATAAATAAACACAAAATATTAGTAATTGGATAGTAGGCAAACAGGATTCCAAAGGCGGCCTTTAGTTTCTTTGCGAACGTAAGTTTAGGCTATATGTATATGTTAAAAATAAGTATCTCTAATCACAGTTCAAGAAGAGTATGACCTTAACTCAACCATAGACTAATATTATTTGACAGCACACGTCAGTTATGTCACGTCGAGTTATTATGTCAAAATGTATTTTGCTGATAATGCTATCTGTCATTGTCAGATGATCTCCAGGTCTAGTAATTTATCTTCATTTGTGTAGTGGATTCAGTGAACATATATTGTGACATAAAATACCAAATTTATAAAAATAAAATAACATTCAATCTAGTTCAATGTACGAGCTGCTAAATTAGTAAATATCATATCTACAACGTATCAGTATCAATTTAAGGTAATGTCTGCATTTAAATTAATCTTGTCAAAGTTTCGGATTAACAATCAGTATATTAATATTTTATATACCTATGTAAGCTAAATGAAATAAATATTTCGATTTAAAATGTAATTTTTTGATAATGTTTTTATTTAACTGTCAGATGACCATTATTAAATGACCCTTATTCATTGAAAACATGTTTGTGAAAGTTTTAACGTTTTTATTATTCAATTATTGCAGCATTTTATCTAAATGGCATTTATTTCCTATCTCATTCTCCCTTATTAAGAGGTAAATACAAAATATTTATGAAGGCCGATACTGACAAAGAAATCATCTCTACATCATTTAATTCCTTTTTAATGGTAATTGCAATGTTATTATAGTCAAAATGAACTCCTTTTTTGTTGAAGATGCTAGTCAGAAGATTTGTACGGTCTCTGTGGAATAATAATTTAAGGGTTGAAAGAAGATATTTAGCATCTGAACCAACTAAACCACTTCCTGATGAAACAGAAGGTGTAGAACCTGTACAGGTATGCAACAATCTACAAAATATGTTTAAACATCAAATTTACTAACAATTTTGTATTATGAAACTTTGGTAAAATTTTTATTATTGAAAACATTATGCTGGATTCATAGAATATCATCTATAAAGACATATAGGATATTATAAAAGTTGAAGAATTTGTTATCTAAACACACAAACCTCAGGAACTACTGCTGGATGGTTGTATAAATATGCTTGTATTAGATAGAATATTTAATCAATCCAATTATTGTTATCATTGGTCCATTTAAAAAAAAATAACATGATAATTGAAACCCAGAATGGACAAGCGAACTATAATATTATATAAATAGTATAGTTGTATATGTATACAATGATAAATGTGAGAAGAAACAACTTATTCACTTGAGTTATATGTGTAAAGTATTTTGTATTGTTAATACATTGTCTGTATATTTCAAGACTCCTGCTGTAGGCCATATAACATTATTAATTATATCGTTCATGGTTTTACTCACTTTTCTAAATTATAAACATCGGATTAAGGCCCAACGGTTTCGGACCGTTTTGGAGGTCCTTCTTGGAGAAAAGTGAGTAAAACCGTGAACAATATAATTAATAAAACAATGTCTCATTTATAGCTAAATCAATACATATAACATTATATTATGGGAGCAAAGTCACACAGAACAGCTAGTACAACATCTGTATATAATAATATCTTTTTATATTAGTTTGTATTCAATTAAAATGAAATAATTTTCCATAAAAACAAAATGTATATAAATAAGTAAATCCTCTTAAATTATTTAAAAATTTGATATTATTTATAATTTCAATTCAATAGTTGGATGCCTTGGACAAAGATATTTGTCTGCTCGTGGATGAAAAGGACAATTTCATAGGAACAGCAACAAAGCGAGAGTGCCACAAAGTAGGACCTGATGGACATGTACCACTGCACAGAGCTTTTAGCGTTTTCTTGTTCAACAAGAGAGGAGATATGCTTCTACAGAGGAGATCCAGTCAAAAAGTAAATAAATAAGTACCATTTTTTTTTTGTTTTTATGAAGACATTTCAAAATAATTTGCAATATATTCATAGCATGAATATTTTAAAATTGTATATAATTTTATATTTCTGTTATGTAATTTAGAAATAATATGACTTTGCAAAAATTTATATTTGGTTATGGTAATAATAAGATTTAATTCATTTTTACAGGTAACATATCCAGAATACTACACAAATGCATGTTGTAGTCACCCTCTATATATAGATGGGAAAGCGGAAGATATTATAACAGCTGCTCGGCGAAGGCTCAACCATGAACTAGGAATATCAATGGATGATGTAAGAAAACATTTTTTTCTTGCCTATTAACAATTTCCCGCTCACGGTTTTATTCGCGTAACTTCTGATCCCATGGGATTTCCGGGATAAAAAGTAGCCTATGTGTCATTCTGGATGCTTACCTGTGTTTATGTACCAAGTTTCATCACAATTGGCCAGTAGTTTATGCATAAAAGAAAAACAAACATACGTCCATCCATACTCACAACCTTTCGCATTTATAATATCAGTAGCATTAGTAGGATTTGTGACACCTATTAAATATTAACCATATTAAAAATTAACCTATACAGGATAATTTTTAATATGTATATATATTTAAGTTTTGTAAGCGTTGTTCATTACTCTTTTTTATATTACTGAATAATCCTACGAAAAATATAGTTTTATATTGTGGAGTCATAATGTTTTTTTAGTGTACTCTGTATTTTAAATTTAAAAAAATGTACTGGAATACTTTATAAATACGTATTTTATGTACATTTTGTGACTAAGATATGAACATTGATAGTGATTATACCATTATTATTTACTACCTAATAAAAATTAACTTTTTCTTTAACCTTGACAAGTAGTAATAAGATTATAATTGCATTTACGTAAACCATTAACATGGGTCCATTATAATAAAACTACCTCTATTAAGTTTTATTTTCACTGTCATATTTTTTGTGTGATTTTGTAATAAAATTCCTTTATAAATTCGTAGTTGAGTTAAATGTTCAACTACGCCTATTATATCTAATTTAACCATGTAATAAAAACAGTACTTTAAACGTTATAACGCTCGCTTCTTCAAAAAAGAAGGAATTGTGGTGCTAGCACCATAATTCCTCTCTATAAATATGCTCACAAAATATTTATATAATTAATATAGTAATCGGTAGAATAGGTACACTTAAGTCCTAACACAGATATTTTATACATTCTAGAAGTATTCAAACTATGAAAAAAATTATTTTTATTAATAAATAGATGGACCCAGAACTGTTCACATTTCTGACCCGTGTCCACTACCATGACCCCGGCGATGGTATCTGGGGCGAACACGAGATAGACCACATTCTGTTCTTCCAAAGTGACGTCAAAGTCAAGCCCAACTCCGATGAAATCTCCGAGTACTGCTTCATACCAAAGAACGAGTTTAATGCGTGAGTTTTTATCATTATATCGAGATTATTATGGAAATACTAACTTATTGTTTCAGTTGGTTCTATTCTTTATTATTTATCAGTCTATTGAATGTTAATTTATAATACTCGGGGCACGATACATGTTTTTTTTTTACGATTTCGTTCTCTGAAGTATGTAAAGTACCATTAAGGACTTGAAAACGCGATTTACATCATACATAATATAAAAGCATTAAATTCATTGTAATGAAAGTTAATGGCCGTGAATGTGGTAACTTGAAAACACATCATGTATATGTGCTGATATCACAGTTTTGCATCGTTAAAAAAATAGTATTTCTTAAATTTTGTAGGTTCATCCCAACGCTCGAAGGACCATTGACGCCGTGGTTCAACATGATACGTCGTCATCGGTTGAAGCTTTGGTGGGACAACCTCCATCGTATCAAGGAACTCGCCGAGCCCGACAAAATCAACAAATTCATCAACGAAAAATAGTTATAAGAATAAAATATTTAACTTTTATTATTTTATTAACGGTTTCCCTCTTTGTTAATCAGAGTACAGTTATTTATAATTTGAGCTATCCTTATAGTTTTGTTTAAAAGGATGTCTTTGCGGAGTGGTATTTTTATTTCTATGTACGATTTTTTCTAGAATCTTCTACGTACATTTAGTTCCCCCAAATTATATCATTTTATTATGTAAATAAAGTAGTTATGGTGCTTAAAATAAATTATGAATAAAGAAATATAAGTATTAATTGTTTCGTATTTATTTCGAAAATTATAATGACCAAAAATGTACTTAGCGCTTCTTATGCTTATCTGCAGTGCTTTATCACTTTTGCATATTAAAAAAATAGAAAACGAGCCTTAGGAAAATATTACGCTCGAGATCAGTCATAAAAAAATAACCACACTGGAATAACTTTATCCTTTATTTTGTAAAACAAAACGATACTGGATGTAATTCCAGTTAGTTTTTTTTTATGAGATCACTCGTAAATAGGTTTCAACAACTCATCAGAACTATTAAAATCGGATTGTGACGAGGTCGTACATCTTTTTCTTGGACGGTAGGCCGTTGTAACCCACTGCAAAGTTCGCGCTTGGCGTAACTTTCTCTTACGAAAAACTTTTTTCTTACTACCTGGGTGTGGTCTAGTGTCTGAGATAGAACGGAGAAGATAAGCATAACATGTTATGTGGTTCTCCGCGTTCAAACCATTCTTATACGCAGTGTGTAAATACCGCAGGGCACATACTTGGAGGATCTAGGAAAATAAGTTTGTTTGTATTGAATAGGCTCCGAAACTACAGGACCGATTTGCATGAAATTTTGTACATCGATTCTCTGAAACCCCTCACATAGGATAGTTTTTAACTCGAAAGTCATATGGGAACGGAACATGTATGCGGGTGAGACCGCGGAGCTCAGCGAGCTTTACATAACCCGACAAATATAGTAAACACATCCAATAATAATATCGGTAGGTACGTAATGTTGACTGTAACAATAGGTTTACATCCTAAGTTACCATTTAATTAAAACGTTTAGTTTTCAAAAAGTCTTTCGTAAACATACAAAACAAATAATACTACCAACTACTAAGTATTTGAGCCCTACAAAACTCATCGCGCTTCGTGTGGCAATTAGACTTAAAATTGGCTGCAATGGAATCGTTATGTTCAGCTTACGTCATACAGTTTTACAACAAAAAGAAAATATAAACACATAACCTCCACGAACCCAAGATAACGTACTATCTCACCATCGCTATTATGATGAGAGACATCACTGCATTAAAACGCCATGAGACTGACATCATTTCGCTTATCAATTTTTCCTCACAGCCGGCTTCCCAAATAGTCAATTGTGTCTGAAATAGAACTGAAAAGGTAAATACATTTGAATGACAACAGACTTCCTCAACTTACAGAAAACACTTGGTTTTTATTACTCAATACGCGTGCCTAAGTAGATAGTTGACATTTTCTCAAAAAGGCAAGATTTTGTTTATAAACAAGTACAATACACTGTGTAGTAGAAATTAGAATATCACTACATAGTATAAAACAAAGTCGCTTTTTCTGTCATGTGTCATGTTGTATGTCCCTATGAACGCTCAAATCTTTAAAACTACGCAACGGATTTTGATGCGGTTTTTTTTAATAGATAGAGTAACTCATGAGGAAGGTTTTTATGTATAATATCATCCATTAAACCCGTGCGAAGCCGGGGCGGGTCGCTAGTAGATGATATTTTGTAAAGTGAGCGGCTGTCTTATTTTTAAAGCTCCCTATATGGACTATAACTGTATATTATTTATGTTTTGGGAGATAATGGGTAACTTAAACTTGAGCTAAGAGAAATAGGTATAGGTATAGGTATTAGGACATTAAAACATCAACATCTAGTCCCAAACTAAGCTAGACTTTTAATATGAACTTGACAACTGATAAATATACGTTTTTTAAATACTTACAAACATACTATAGATAAATTAACACCCAAACAGTGGTAAATTACAATGTTTATCACATCATAATTTTTACCCATGGGGATCGAACCCACACCCTATTTTCAAGTTGGTTCAATTTCCTCAGAATGTCAATAGAAAAAATATAATTAAAATATACCGAGGGATCATATTTATAAATTGTGCCATTTTGTGTAACACCATGGTGAATGCAGGGCCACATGGTTTCCATGGAACAGCAACTGTAGGGAACATTATCAGCAACAAACTTCCGAAGGGACCTACAATAAATTATAATATTAATCATTTATTCTTATATAGCTTTTGTATTGCCGTTTGCCGACATAAGAACTTCATGAAATACCTACACTGAATACAAAAATTTCTTCATTTAATGTAATTATACAATTTATAGTTTTTATTATTTTGGATCTTTATTCATTTTTATACTTATTTTAATTTAATATATTTGATATTTCTTAATACTGTATAAACGATTCTTATTATACGTTCTTCGAGTAAGTATATGTACATATGTGAGTAAGAAATAAATAGGAGATTGACATTTTACTATAACATAAGGTTACTATACTTTTTACGAATTAAATGTTTTTGGTCCATAAGTAAATAGGATATCACAGTTGCGTTGCGTTGTTATCAAGGGAATCCATTAGGTATGCATGCTTCACCCAGGACTAAGTAAGTGGATATTGTACATCTTTACATACAGGGCGTCCCGTAATAAGAGAAGCCTCTCTTGAAGGATGATAGTTGAGGTATCTATCAAAAATCTTAATATAGGTTACACAAAAAAAAAATTATTTAAAGTTTAGTATAGAGTATAATTTTGAAGTCAGATTTGATAGTCGGTGATGTCATTAGATAGGTCTTTAAAAATTAAATAGAGGTCTAAATAAGTTTTTTGCTAAAATAAATATGAATGTTGAATGAGTTGAGGCCTTTTTATATTCAAACCGTTAAAAAATACTGAACAAATTCCCAAAAATCTCCCATACATAGCTAGTTTGAAAATAATGATTTACGAAAAAATATATATATGTCAAAGACCTCGTTATATATTATAACGAGGATTTACAAATCTCAATTCAAATAATTATTAAGACACAATGCGATGTATTAATAAATATTTTAATCATGCATCATAACTTTTAATGTCATAAAAAAATTACTATTTTTTCTATTTTTCTTCCAGTTCCGCGTTTGATATTTATTGCATAAAATATACGTTAACATTGCCTGTAATACAACAACAATAATTTAAAAGAGCATATCCGGAACTTAACCAAAATCTCACACTGTCATTATAAAATAAATAAATTTGTAGAATTTTTTCAGGCGGAACGCTAGTAAAGTATCAATACATATAATAAAATCGTAGCAAGTCAGAATTTGTACATTGAATATATTGGGAAAATTTTAATACAGGGCGTTAATATAAGGGATACAGAAGGCAAATCAATATTTTTTTTCTTTCATGTCTGTCTGTCTGTCTGTCTTTCTGTCTGTCTGTCTGTCTGTCTGTTTCTTTGAACATCTACTCCTCCAAAACTACTGCATGGATTGAGATGAAAATTTACATAATTGCTGATTATATTATAGGCTAACATAATATGTATGATTTATCCCAGAAAATCAAAATATAATTGTATAAGTTTTAAGAT
>LQNK01000347.1:15993-42964 GCA_001586405.1 Phoebis sennae | reverse complement strand
TTACTATACTTTTTACGAATTAAATGTTTTTGGTCCATAAGTAAATAGGATATCACAGTTGCGTTGCGTTGTTATCAAGGGAATCCATTAGGTAAGCATGCTTCACCCAGGACTAAGTAAGTGGATATTGTACATCTATACATACAGGGCGTCCCGTAATAAGAGAAGCCTCTCTTGAAGGATGATAGTTGAGGTATAATAATCTATCAAAAATCTTAATATAGGTTACACGAAAAAAAAAATTATTTAACGTTTAGTATTGAGTATAATTTTGAAGTCAGATTTGATAGTCCGTGATGTCATTAGATAGGTCTTTAAAAATTAAATAGAGGTTTCTAAATAAGTTTTTTGCTAAAATAAATATGAATGTTGAATGAGTTGAGGCCTTTTTATATTCAAACCGTTAAAAAATACTGAACAAATTCCCAAAAATCTCCCAGTTTGAAAATAATGATTTACGAAAAAATATATATATATGTCAATGCCCTCGTTATATATTATAACGAGGATTTACAAATCTCAATTCAAATAATTATTAAGACACAATGCGATGTATTAATAAATATTTTAATCATGCATCATAACTTTTAATGTCATAAAACAATTACTATGTTTTCTATTTTTCTTCCAGTTCCGCGTTTGATATTTATTGCATAAAATATACGTTAACATTGCCTGTAATACAACAACAATAATATAAAAGAGCATATCCGGAACTTAACCAAAATCTCACACTGTCATTATAAAATACAGAAATTTGTAGAATTTTTTCAGGCGGAACGCTAGTAAAGTATAATTAAATAAAAGTTAAAGTTCGTTTAGATTATCTTAATTTATTTCTTATTTTTATTTATAATTTACTTACTTTAAAAAAGAAAATAATGTACTTATCAATCAACAAACAACCTCATTATCTACGTAAATATAATGTACCTAGTAGTAAAACAAAATATTGTACCTATCATTACACTTAGGTAATTTATAATTATCCTAATAATTTGATGATTTGTTATTGGCTTAAATCAAAAATAAATATTGTTTATCTATTTGTTATCCACTCTACGTATTTTAGATAAAGTTAATTTCTGGTCCCCCATATTGGACACGTTTGTAGATATAATAATTAGAGATTTTCTGTATAGGAATAAACACGCTGTATTTAACCTAGACTAATCAATTTTTGTTATATATTCCGGGTTTCAAACTCCGGGACGGCTCGATTACTGGGCTAAGCAATAATTATTGAAACAACTATCATTCATTTTTAGAATAGATACTTACATAACGTCTGTGCTCTGTCCCGCGCTATACCACGAAATATAGAACCACTCCTGGTAACCAACTCGTCCGCAGCAATGAAACCTCGTTTGCAACCGATCTATAGCGATCTTGGATGGTAGGTGACTTGCGTAGCGAAGCATCGCCTTAGTTATACCTCCTTTGATTTTTGCTAAAATTATTTCAACAATGACCACGAAATTAAGTTTGAGCATTGCAGAGGCGGCGAATGATTTAGTTTAAATGTGTTGAGATAAGGAAATTAAAAATTAAAAATCCTCCTAGCGGGGGATGGGAGTTTCAAATCATACTTATGATAAAGAAGGGTTGAACACACCAGAGACCATAATTTGGGGTTTATGTTTTGAATTTTAACACCCATTTCATTAATAGTGTTGAGAGCTCATCACAACACACATTGCTCCGCTCCTGAATCAGCTACTATTTATTCTATGCTTTATGTAATAATTTCCAAAAATAATCAAACGATATGAAAATGTATCTGGTTTTTTACGTCAATTTTAATCCGGTTTAAGTAAAATTTTTACCTCTTAGTATTGTTGATTGAAGGCCAGAATAGAACATGATCGCAAGAAAAATAATAATCATAATAATTAACGCCCATAGGTAGTAAAATAATCCATTCGTCACGTTGTACTCTCTCTTTGGTAGACCGGCTTTAAACAGCTGATACAACCCATACAACTAAAATAAAAACGAAATTCGGTGTCTATAAACAGTTATTTTCTAACAAGTCATTTAAAAATGGTATAATTCTGAGTTCATAAAGCATAAAATAATTATTGCCTCGTTGATTAAGTTGTAAGCGCGTTAGTTATATGAAATATATATCAATGCTTATAAGTTACAACTGAGGTATCTTGGACAAGATTATCAGTGGAAACTGGAAACGTAAGAACAAATGCGTCCATGTGGCACGTTTTCAGAAAACAGCTGGCTCATCACCCCCCTATTAATGACCGTACCTTAGACTATCATCACCCTGATTAGATTATTAAAGTTACGATCCTGGTTGACTTGATAACGCAGACTCGTGGCTTCTTTCAAGTCATCACTTACCATTTTTGGAGAGGATACGCAATAAAAGATTATACCTCGATTACAACAGCAATAATCGAACCGCACGTGATTATGACAGGAATTGCATTGCCGTCAGGCCAGCAAACAAGATCCAAAAGAGTTCCTTCTTCGCTTCGAATTCCTTCTGAAGTATTTATTAACCAAATCAAATAAAATATAACAACCGGCATGCATGCCATTAAAAGCATTCTTATATTATTAAACGTAGACCACGTCATGTACATTTTTATTAGGTTGAAATTGGATACCTCATACGTATTTCAATCTTCTAAACATACCCATTTTTTATTATGACAATTGACAGCATGGAGAGAAGGGAAATTTATTATTCTAGAATTAAATGTACCTATTGGCAGTTTTCATACATTATCTAATGCGTTATAATAATATGATGAAAAATGTTGTAATGCTTTCAACTTCTGCACTTACATATTCTATCCATTTTATGCAAATATTTCTATGACTTCACAAGCGTTGTGTGTCATATTGGTATAAGAAAACTATTGGTGGAAAATCATTTCTCCTAGTACGTGTACGATAAAACTTTCTTACATAAATGTAATGAGTGGATAATATGGCACCAGCATATAGAAGACGTAATGACGGTTCAGAAAATATATTTGATATATTCAGTAAGTGTCCGAAGTATTCCTGGACCGTAACGTCCTCTATCACTACATGTTCCATGCGGCTTCGCTTCCTTAACTCCATGTTATAATCACAGATCAATTAGAGACTGTTTTAATATAACTTATGTCACATAACTGAAGATGCAGCATTCTAATGCAACGATGAATGTTAAAATTGATTCAGTAGTTTTTGGGTAAATATGTTACAATCAAAACATCCACAAAAACGTTTCCCCTTTATAATATTAGACTGTCTAGATAGTATATATTAGCTCAATAAGCATACAGTAGTTGTCGGAAGATCTACATGTAACATGCTTACATAAATTATCTGTGAACAACAACGGCAAATAGACAAGATTTCTTGCCACTACCGAGAAAAACAATACCTACTTAATCTGTCAATTTGTCATATATGTGACATATCTCTCCCTCAAAACTCAAGTCAAGATTCAAGAACTTTATTTTTTTGATAACAAAAATGATAACAACATATACTAAGACATCAGTTTTGTCTTATTGTTTTAAGAAAAAGTGTCCTAGCTAATGAGAGTAATATTGTGTTATTGTTTGTTTAGAAAAGGAAACAAAACTTGGATTCAGTGATATTATGGAGAAAGAATATACTTTTAAATTATGGGTTATAAAGTATTGTATCAAAATACTGTATCCAAAGTTCAACTTCTATATATTTATGGCCTTTCTTGCAATTAAATTTAGATATTATCACAACCGGCATATTAACAAAAAAGTATTAAATATGTTTAAGCTTCAAAGTCACCCAGAAAATGTTATAAAGTCAATTTTAAAGGAACGGGTTTCAGAAGACTACTTGCACGTTTTAGGACAGAAATGTATAATAATTTCTAAGGACAGTTTTATTGACTTATGTGTGGAAAACTTTTTCTATGTGGATAATGGAGTTTTATGGGTAACACTCACATTAACTCCTGAAGAAAAGAAGAGACATATAGGAGAAAACAATATTGACAAATTTTTAAAATTTCATTTAGGGACAACAGAATTACATAAAAAATTATGGTCAGGGTTTGTTGACTCTGTTGACAATGTCAGAATTGTTGCCATTGTTGGTTCTAATGCAATAGTTGAAAATGTTGCTTATACGAGTGAATCTGAACTGCACAATATTTTAGCATCATTTGGTCTTCGGAACAATACACAAGTAGACATTGCCTTCCATCCGATGCACTCATTTGAAATGAGTCCAAAAATTGCTGCAACAGCTGAGGTTAATTTAATAGTAAATGAATATAATTTAGATAATGACTTTCTCAAGGAAGTATTGAGTAATTATTTTGAGAAGCCAAAGTTAGTAAGTCTAAATGATATCATAAGTATAGATCTAACTCCAGAAGTCACTGTCAAATATCATTATAAATATTTGGATCTCATACAGTCCATTGGCAGAATTGTTTTTAAATGCACAAAGCTGTCTTGTGATGAAAATGATAATAGCACACCTGCCAACATTGTACGAGTATTTTATATTGTGAAAGGGGTCACACAACTGTCTTTAGGTGATAATACACATTCAATGAAACCAAAGAATGAATTTTTTGATCTTCCAATGGGAAGCACTTTATCTATTACACATTCATGCCCTCTTGGATTAAAAGGGACATTTGATCTAATACAGGAGGCGATACAACCTTTTTTGACAGGAGACATAAGTAGAATTCTTTTTTATTCTGTTAAATTATCAACAGTGAATTTGAGCTAACTTAAACTTTATTTTAATTTTACAGACTCTCTTTCTGATGCTATGTCAAGTCCAATCCTTCCGTTATTACTGCTCACAGGGGCTACAGGTTCAGGACGGCATTTATTGGTCAAAACATTAGCCAAATGTAATGGTAAGAGATAAGATTTTATTTATACTCATCAAAAATATATTGAATATTTTTATTTTTGTATATAAACACCATTGTGCATGTCCATTTTTGTTTGTTTTATATATAATATGTTCACTGTTACGTTTTTATTATGGGGTGTTCAACAAAGTATATTTATTTCATATTACACTATTATAACTTTTTCTCCATGCCTCTTTTTGTTTTTTGAATAAATAATTGATACTTTAATGCACATTAAATTGAATTATTTCAGGTCTAAACTGTGTGTCCATTGACTGTAATGCTCTACAGAGTTCTACTGCCAAACAAACTGAAAGCAAAATATATGCATTAATTCAAAAAGCCAAAGAAGCTGCACCTGCTATCATGTTGTTGGATAATTTTGAAGTAATAATTTATTTTCTCATGCATTATTTATCAATATGAAATAAAAAGACTAAATACAATTTACATAATTTATTTTTTAATTGTCACCATTTGAAATTACAGGTATTTGCTGTTGATCCTGAAAACAATGAAGACCAAAGAATTATAGAATATTTCATTAACTCTATAACAGATCTGTATCAAAACTATACAAAACATTCCATAATATTTATAGCAGTGACAGAAAGCCGTGACTTAAAACCTAACATAATGCGCCTATTTTTAGAAAAGTTTCACATACCAAAATTAAATGTTCAACAGAGAAAAGAAATACTACAATGGTTCGCATCTATCATGGAGATAAATATAGACAATATAGATAATGAAGAAATGAAATCAGACCAAACATTAGTTATAAAGAACTCTATAGATAGTTTAAGCCTACATTCAAAGGAGGTGCTGCAAAGAGTTGCGTCAAAAACAGAAACATTTAGATATGGAAATTTGGATACACTAATGCACTTTGCCATGAGAGAATCATATTTAAAGCAAGTCAATAATTATATGCAATTGCCACAAGACCCTAATTTGCATGTTATCCATGAAGAAGATTTTAACAGTGCTCTAGGTACAGTCCTAAATAGTATTATATATTTATTTATAAAGAAACATTTATATATTTTATTTGACATAAAGAATGCTTCCATGTAGAACTTTTTAAATTCAAATCTTTTCAGAATCTATAAGGAGCCTACAAAGCCAACATTTAGATGCACCAAAAATTCAAAAAGTATATTGGGAAGACATTGGTGGATTGGAAAAATTAAAAAAGGAGTTGCTAAAAACTATAGAATTTCCTATCAAATTTCCACATTTATTTAAAAATTCTTCCCTTAAGAGATCAGGTATATTTGTTTGCAAACATTTTAGTTTTTTAGTAAATGTTACACCATATTTAAATTTGGTAATATTTCAATTCATTAATATTTTTCAGGTATATTATTATATGGGCCTCCAGGTTGTGGCAAAACTTTAGTAGCAAAAGCAGTTAGTACGGAATTAAATGTTAGTTTCATGAGTGTTAAAGGACCAGAGTTATTAAACATGTATATTGGACAGTCAGAAGAAAATGTAAGAAAAGGTAATGACATATCAATCATCATAATTCTAATTGTTAAAAGTAAAAACAGATAAATTGTTTATTGATGCAATTACTCCATATTCACACAGAAACTATGGAAGAGCTTTCGCTACTCTTTCATTAAAAAATTAAATATCTATATTTCTCTTTTGTCCAAGCTCCCAATTTATCAAATTTCTGCATTTTGTTATTTTTATCAAAGGTTTAAACACTTTATTTTCGTGAGATTAAATTTAAACTATTATTGCATTTGTCTAACAACTATTAAATATATATCATTCAACAATCTATTAATTTTAAAAGGAGAAATTTTGTGACTGTTTTAATTTTCTCGAAATGTATATTGTTTTAAATTAATCTTTCGTCTCAGTATTCGAGTCGGCCCGAGCATCCTCTCCGTGCATAGTATTTTTGGACGAACTGGACGCACTGGCCCCAAGACGAGGGTCTGCCGGAGACTCCGGCGGAGCCAGCGACCGCGTCGTTAGCCAGTTGCTTGCTGAAGTCGACGGAGTTGTTAGTGATGAGGGTAGATATAAACAATATTTGATTTTATTCATTCAAACTTTCACATTTATATTTTCACACTCCAATATTTTTGTCAAATTACTTCAAGGTTTTATTGTTAGTACTCACTAGAGAGTCCTCGCGGCTTCGTTCCCGTAGCTTAATTCTATAATTTAGAATATATTCAATAATTTAGAATAATATGCCTCTCAGTAAACATGCAACTTTCTTAGTGTGATTGAATTTTTGGAATTGTTGCAGTAGATGTGTGAAAACAATACAAACATATATACAAAAACACAATCATTTCCTCTTTAAAATATTAATTTACATAACTATTTTATGATAAAGAAAAGACAATTTCGGGCGTTAGACCACAATAATTTTTTAATTTATATCAAAACATTACCCACACCAGATGCAGATACATCAAGTTTCGTATTTATAATGGGCGCTACAAACCGGCCAGATTTATTGGAACAATCCCTGCTGCGGCCTGGGCGCCTCGACAAGCTTATATACGTCGGCCCTTACTGCGGACAGCAAGAGAAGACTTCCGTCCTTAAGGCTTTGTGCAGAAGGTTCAATTTACTTTACATATTTTAAAGATTAAACTAAAACAAATAGTATGGAATATACTAAATCAGTAACTTTGTAGCTAAATAGTATTTTGAATTCTATCGAAAAATATAGCACACTAACGCAATTACGTTCAAACTACTTATGCGCTCGTTGCTCATCGTAGAACAAAGAATAGGCTAGAAACAATTGAACGCAATACGTCTGTAATAATACGACGATATTATTATGATGATTTTCAATATTGGGCTTACATTTTTACTTCAATTTATTATATTTGGTATACCAGAACTATAGTCCTATCAAATTAATGACTTTCAAATTTCAGCTACAAGCTTCGACCTGAAGTAGATCTAGAGAAGGTAGCAGCAGCGTTGCCGCACCGCTGCACCGGCGCCGACCTGCTGCAACTTGTGTCCACGGCGCGCTCGGCCGCTGTTCGCTCTCTTGTTGCTAAACTTAATAGCGGTAGGAAATTTAATGAATTTATAATATCCCCCTCTAGCGTTGAATAGTTAGTAATTTATGCTAGGTGGAAAATTGATTCAACAGATAAACTAATTACTACCTTACTGTTATACAAAAAGACTTCCTTTTAAATAACAATAAATACGATTATCAACCGAAATGTTTTTTGTCAATTTTTGACATTGCTTCTTTTGTATGCATTGTACGATTTAATTTGTCAATGTGTGAGTTCGGCGACATTGGTTCTAAAGAAGACATCATACTAAAGAAGCACTAGGGCACTTCCACTTGTTTTTTCTATTCCGTGGTGCAGTCTGTCACTTTATATAAGGTGAAACGAATGCCCCTCTAACAAGCTGTGTCTTAAAAAAGACACGTAGAAATAAAATCTTTTTTAGAAAATGTCACTTATGTGGCTATATAATATTAACTATTATGTCTTACTTTAACATAGATCTTAATCTTTGTCTTTATAGTTCCTAATATTCATATGCAAACTATGTAAATAATTAAAAACCCACAATGTCAGAATATGCTTTAATTTATTGTTGTATATGTTATTTTTTAGGATTAATCAAGGAAAGCAACTTGAGTGCAGATTCAGTAATACTTGGCGTGTCAGAATTGTGGCAAGGCGTGGAATCATTTCGACCTTCAGTTACGGACGAAGAACTGCATTACTATGAGTCTCTTCAAACACTTATGTAAATGGGGTTAGAGGGAATAAAGAGAATTTATACAATGTTTATTGTAGTTTCTTTTAATTTATTTGTATATATGTATTTAAGTTTTGTTTTTGCCTCACTTCATGTCTAAATATATAATACTAATCAGACGTTCTTACCGAGGATTACTCGCAGAAACGTAACCTGTAACCCGATTGTCTATATAATATATATAAAATAACAACGGAATACTTATAATCAAATAAAGTTATCTCCTCGGCATAGTGACAAGTCTTTAGTCTACTTGTTGAACTATTAACTAGATACCTATAGTACCGACTTTTCTCTATTCTGTGGTACCGACGCGACAGTGTTAAAATCATAAAGTGCTTGCACGATTTTTGATGTTTGCAAAAAAGGGGCCATCTCAAATTCTGTACATACTGGCCCCCTATTCCGGACCTCGAAAAACCGGAACGAATTAATACAAATTTTGACAGAAACGTCCGATTTTCGGGACTTTCCGATCGGAAACACATTTGTGAATAGGGGCCAGGAATGTAAAATCATGGAACAGTGTGTTCATGTTTCGCATAAAAAAAAAATTATGTATGGGAACATTTAACATGCAATAAATTACAAAACTCATCGACGTTCAAATAGTATTTAAAAATTTACACAAACAAATTTTCGTCACTCTTGAAAGACGTGTCCCGTAACACGAACGGAAAATGTCAATTATTATTTATCATTTATCGAAGGAAAGTTGGGTCTATGTGACAGTTTCGCGCTACGATTATATGTGTTCTTGTGACTGTGGTTCAGATTTATGTATGACTTCTTAGTCAAATAATATATTATTAATATCGTTGTGTTCGACCCTTATTCATTCGGTACCCACTATCATCATATACATCCCAAATAAATAAAACTTATTACAGTACATACAATTATATTTATGTTTTTTCACACATTTGATTAGACCAAAAGCGCATGTACCCTTACTTTAAAATTTCAACTCTGAGTTCTGACATTATCTGTACATTTTTATTAATCTGTAAAAACATTGCCACTGTATGGAATACCTTTGCAAAATTATGGGATATTTTAACTATATGGACCATTTGGATGTTGATTTAACTACACCTTTAATTAATTAATTCACTTAAAAATTTCATTAACACATAAAAACTTGGGCACCCTAAACTTTTTTCAATATTTGCAATTACCTGTATTGTACATTATGGTATTTCTTTTTGCTGCTTATTCCTCTTTTATATTCTGATTTTTTAATATAGCCTTTGAAGAACAATAATTATTTTTGTATCCAAAAATTATGTTTTAATTATGATAAGCATTGTCATCGGAAAATTTCCCTAAATCATTTATGGGGAAATTTAAGTTATATTTCGGGTAAAACAGGAAATCGTTTGGCAACACTGGATTGTAATTCTTTCCGAGTTCAAGATGGTGAGCGTTCATACCATTTCTGTTATTTTATTTTAAAGTTTTAATTTTTACGCCTCTTTTTGTGATTTTCGTATGCAATTGTTACCTATAATTAAAGAATAAATTTATATTTATTAATTTTTTCACATACTTAAAATAAAACTCATTGGTGTGACATTTAACCTCGTGGCGACATGTTGTCTTATTTAGTTTCTAATTTTTTAGCCGCCCAAGAAGGACGCAAAGTCTTCGGCGAAACAGCCCCAAAAAACCCAGAAAAAGAAGGAAGGATCCGGTGGCGGCAAAGCCAAGAAGAAGGTAAGAAACAACAACAACAAAAGTGAGGTTATATAGGCATGTACGATGAAGGGATCCAAATGATTATAGACTATGTAGCTTGATATCTATGAGAGTACAAAATGAACTGATATATTGAGTCTGATGGAATATCGAGTCACTTCTTAGCTATATTTTAGCAATTTTGCATTTCTTACAAATCCTTATTTTCACTTTGCAGAAGTGGTCCAAAGGAAAAGTACGTGACAAGTTAAACAACCAGGTGTTGTTCGACAAACCCACGTACGAGAAACTATACAAGGAAGTGCCACAGTACAAGCTCATTACGCCTGCTGTTGTCTCCGAAAGGCTAAAGGTTCGAGGATCCCTCGCGAGGAGGGCACTCATCGAACTTAGAGATAAAGGTTAGTATTGAATCGGCATTTAAGTAACAAAATATATGGAAATGTGATAATTTATTAAAATACTAATGCCTCACTTAATGTTTTGTGATGCTTATAATTAATATCTGGAAAATGCTCAAACACCACATTACCATGATTTTCTATTTGTAGCATAATTTGTAAAACATAAAAACTCTCAAGATGTAATAACAAATAAAGCCTAAGGTGGTATTTAAGTAAATATAAAGCAATCATTTATATTTTCATTAATAATTCTAAATGTTACTATTTTATAACAACCTAACAGGTATTATATTGTCCTTTGCATGCTTTTATTTAAATGTATTGCAAAATCAGTTGTTCCGAACCCTATGTTCCGGAATCAATCAATAGTTGTTAGTCTAAAACTTGAACTTGTTTAGTGTTTACTACAAATTTTAAGTTTCTTTTTTTAATCTAACCATTTATATAAATTTAGTCATGCTCACTAAAAAGCAAATACACATTAGCAGCATATTAAAATGGATTTCTCTCTTAATTAGATTAATATAGAAGCAACATCGGATACTTGAAGGCTTTTAGTAGTTAATTGAATAAAAATAAATACTTCCCTAAATATTCAATCCTATTGACTTGAATTAACACAACATAAGAGTAGACTGATCACAATTTTATTCAAATAGCTCTCGGAATTTGATGTGAATTTCTAGCTCCTTTATAATGCATGGAGGAGCATCCCTGTTTTTGGGGATAATTTGACCAGATATGCAAATTTTAAAATTTTTGTTAATTTGTCAAAAATAAAAAGTCCCATTACAGCCTGTTTTTTTAAACATTTATAATGATGATCATTTACATCTGGAATAACAATGACAGTTAAATACTGATATATTGAGTCTGATTTGTCTCTCCACTCACTCAAGGTGCAATATTACAATAATTCTTGCTCTAATAACAAAATTTAATTTCAGGCCTCATCAAGCAGGTAGTCCAACACCACGGGCAAGTGATCTACACAAGAGCGACAAAGGGTGATGATCCCGTGGCTTAAATTATGTATAAGTTCTAAAAAATAAATACAAAAAAATCCAAAAGCATTTTTATTTAACCAAAAATACATCTTTCGTTACTTTAGATATTAGTTACATGAAATTTTATTTACTATTTTTTTTTTCAATATTAAAAAACTAATTTCAATGGCTTAACGTATGCTGATTTTATGTTTCGTGTCAATATCGGTGGCGAATCTTATTGACGGATACAGATCTCGAATGCGATCCTTAAAATTTGCTGAATGTTCTTCATTAGATGTCTCTACCACTATATTTGCCTGAAAAAAAAATTAGTATAATTCAATTTCTTTATCTTTACATCAAATTGATCTCTAGAAGTTAAATACAAAAAAATTACAAAGGTCTCTACTATTGTAGATTATTTTATAAATCCAAATAATCGATTATCAAGCAGTGAATAACATGTGCAACTTATTGGCAAATATTTCCCGCGCGTCGATGAGTATAAGACGTTAGACGATGTACTAACCCAAGTAGCGCCGACGTCACTATGGACCCACATTTGTTCGGTGACAAGGCTCTTCAAAACGGCGTGCTCCTCAGCAATAGTTTTGGCTAGCTGCTCCAATCCTGAGGGATGATCAGGAACAGCAACCGCAAATCGTAATAGTCTTCCTGTAGCTCCGAGCCCTCTCTGAATTGTGCGTGATAAACGACCGGAGTCTATGTTGCCACCACTTATGACACATACCGCCCTAAGTAATTATATAATACTATATTAGAAAGATGCGGCAGTAAAGAGTAGGCCATTAGGCAACTATTTTAAAAATTTCATACAAAAAGTATGTGAAGTCAAAGAGAGAATATTTGCGTAAAAAATCAATCCGAATCGACAACAAAACTCATTCCGAAGTACCTCTTTCCTCTTAATTCTGGCACAAGCCCTTGCATGACTGCAGCTAAAGCGCACACTCCAGCACCATCGGCTACTAAGCGTTCTCGTTCTAACATGCTGATCATAGCCTTTGCTATGTAACTTTCATCTACAACGAGCTGTGAAGAAAAACAATAATCTTTAACTTAAGAAAAGATTATTGTTTTTAAAATAATTTTCCGACACAACTTAAAAGTAACTTCACCATTCTATCGAGTCTTCCTTTAATTGTGGCAAATGCGTTGGTTCCCACGCTTGAGGCATTTAGGTTTTGTGCTAAATTTGGCACAGTTTGAACATTTACTGGCCGACCAGCCTGTAGAGCCTTCATCATTTTTGGAACCTTGGCACATTCAGCACCCTGACAATTAAAGAATATTGTTTTTTTTATATTTTTTTAAATAAAAATTTAACGTATAAAAAATTAAAATCCTTTTCCTACTAATATTTTAGTTGCGAACGGATGCGCTGTTGCATCTCCTATAATGTAAAATATTAAGCTATGTAAAAAATTATTCCATGTCCCGCTTACGTAAATAAGGCATGTGCATTTGAGTTTTTTGCAAGCGACAAGTACAGCAGCTAACAGGCCACCAGCAGCGACGGGTACTATTACAGCATCGGTTTCTGGCAACTGGGTGATTATCTCAACTCCTACAGCGCCTAAACCCGCCATTACAAGTGGGTCATCTGAACTGTGCCAAAAAAATAACTGTTATTATCTAAATAAAGTAACAGATTTTCTTCTAATTAAAATCTTATTACAAAGCAAATGAATCGCAAATTTGAATGTTAAATTAATAAGAGCACAAAAATAACTATGTAATTATGTATCATCTTACCTAAGTAAAACTTGGTGGCTATCACGAATTACTTTCTTCGCGTAGTTGCATGCCTCCTCAACATTCTCGCCATAAAGAACAACATCTGCACCAAGTTCAGAACAACGCTGAGCGTGAGCAGGAGGCGCACGGTCCGGAAGGACTACAGTAACCTATATTTACATGAGAACTATTGAGTTTTGTATAGGCATATAGGAAAAAATTGGTTATATCCAACAGAAATGATTTGCTAATAGTTAACCTTTCATTGGTAGGTTTGGAAGACGGTCTTAAATAATATTAAATGAAAATGTAAGGCAAGAGTTGGTCAAAATTTCATTATCCCCTCATCCTTTAGCCCAAACCTAACCTGAACTACAATGACACTGCGCTATTTCTTAGTAATACATCGACGCAATTTGGGGGTTGGTACCGTGTGATGCTCATACTAACAGGTATTCCTAACGTTCCACTGTGATACGCGGCACCTAAAGCCATGTTTCCATTTGATGGCACGATCACACCTCGTTCGCTCAATTCATCTCCCCTCGCAACAAACACGTTACGAATGCCTCGCTCTGCACAACTAAGTATGCACAAAATTAATATTTAAATAAATATTTTCTGTTAGTATTATTTCAAACTATTTTTATTTACCATACCTGCCTGTGTACTGCAAATTTTCACACTTTAAATAAATATTATAATCCATATATTTGCTTATTTTGGCTTCCTGAAAAATACCCATTGAATGTATTATAAATGTGAAACGTATAAACGCTCACGCATCACGGATGGAATGTAGAAAGTATACTTAAAAAATCGTATCATGATATGTATATCTTTAATTTAGCACGTCGTCATCCCAAATATAGAAATCGTATAGTTACACAAAGAGGCGTGTGAATTATTCCATCTTCTATCCTTTCAACAGCTTGTTTAATTTCATTGAAAGACAAAATATGAGGTTGTTCAGCCTCTACATCAGGAATATCCTTAAAAAATCATTGTTAGCTTAAGTAATATTCTTTCTATGGATTTATTTTTACGCAGTCATTATTAGGGTTAGAAATACTCTTACCATGTTTTTTTTATTTATTTACAACGCTAATAATTTAGCAACGGTATTATTTTTTTTGTATGTATTGGCTGTCACATTTAATATGTTGTCAAAATATAGATTTATCATAGGATGATGATATTATAACAGTCCAGTGTTAAAATTTTGGTTTCTTGCTAACTATAGTAAGTAATTATGGTTTGTTGATAATACTTGAAGCTCTACATTTGAACGGTGAACCCGTTGGTTGTAAGCATGTTGTGCACAGGGAAAATCATAGACTAGCCGTGTCCGTACATTAAATATTTACAAGAAAATTTAGTGTTTCGTGTTTTATTTATGCTTCAAAACAATTTTTTAGAATTTTTGTCTGCAGGTGTGTTTCTCGAGGCGTTAGTGCGCGCTGAACTCCGAAATGGCTTAACCGATTTAAAGGCAGTTTTCGTTGATATATTACGGCAAGCCTCCCAGACGATGTTGTAATGTTTGTTTCAATCAAATCGGTTAACAAACAAAACAGATATTAGGGTTCAAAGTGATCCATTAAAAATATAATCAATGCGCGTAGGTAGATTAAGTTGAACCTTTTTAACATCGTCGCAACAAAGACTAACCAACATTCAGAAGATAGTAAAGTACGTCCTTACGCAAATTGAGTGCGTGTAAACACAAGTCTCCAAAAAGAGTGACTTTCGTGTTCGTGCGATAGTATTCATAGACTTTTATTCAAAAATATACATTTACGTAAATAGTAAGAAATAAAAAACCAATAAAACTTTAATTGATAATTTAATCACTATTACAAAAAAAAAACTAGAAAAAAAATCACATGAAATTTATTTGGGATTGTGGATAGTCTTTTAACAATTTCTTTTCTATTTCTTTCGCGTGCTTTGCATCGTGAACTTCCACTTGCAAATGAATCTGAAAAATTTTTGAAATTCAAACAATATTTTAGAAGCTTTTTCAAATCTGAAATTATAAAGTAATGATAATTCCTTCTGGATTTAGTTGTTAACGTTTAAAACCAATAAAAATTATAGAATGTGATCTTATTAAAGAAAAAATAAGCATATTCATCCGGTTGAGGATATCTTTTTGTGTTGAAAAATCTAATTTACAATAAATAATATTATTACAAATGTTTCACGCACTGTAATGTTAGTAATATCTCTTTTCATCCAAAGTCCTTCCGGTACGATACTCTTTATGTCAGCGCCTGTGTCGGTCACCTTAGCAATGAGTTTGGCAATGTTTCCCGGCGCGTCGCTGAGAGTGACCGTCATCATCATGAGTCTACCCTCTGCTAATAAACCTTTCTCAATCACACGCGATATTCTGCTACTATTTATGTTGCCACCCGATAATATTATAACAACACTGAAATAAAAGTAAGAACAATAAATAAAAAAAAATATATTCGACCGAGCGGGGCGATCTCTCGGAGTGAAGATGGTCAGGCGATTTTCAGTATGAAAAAGTTGTGCGACGTTAACTGTATCGTTTATCCGATCTTGAGAAAAATTGTAGGCGAATTGTTTAGACAAAAGATTTATACATTATGAAGCGAGATCGCCTCGGTCCTCTTATTTAAAATCGTTTGGACAATTCCTTATTATTTCACCGAAGTTAAAGAACCGTAAGATTAAACAAACACATGTGAAACGTACTTCTTTCCTTTGAGCTCTGGCACTTTGCCGGCCATTATTGCTGCAAGTGGGCAAGCCGCAGCACCCTCTACAACCATCTTTTCCCGCTCAAATAAAACGAGCATGGCTCGCGATATCCAAGTTTCGTCGACTGTTATCTGTTAATAATAATTTCAATTAACTGTTACGGCCTAAGAGTAATATTATAATCTACATTGATGAACGTAGTAAAGCGAACATGCACAGTCGACTAGGGTGTTGTTGGTAGTATAAAAACCTAGACTCACCATTTTATCAAGATAACCACGTATGATATTATAGGCGTTATTACTTGCTATAACTTCTGAAAGGCTATCAGCGATATTTTGTTTAATCTGTATTGGAGTTGGCCTTTTCTCTTGCAATGCTTTAGACATGGTAGGCGCTGAAGCACATTCGACACCCTGATTAAAATAAATATTAATAATTTAACACTATGTTATTTAAATTATAGATCTAACGACTTTAAATTACTTTCAGTAATTTTGGGTATGACTTATATTAAGCGAACGAAGTCGGATAATATAAGTCATGTATCCTCATCTTAAACTATCATAAGTTGAAGGTAAATCATCGCAGAAAAGTAATTAATATATTAGATATCAAAATAGTAACGTACGTATATTAAACAAGTCGGTTTTAAAGTTTTTACAGCTAGTAAAACGCTGGCAACGAGGCCTCCTGTACCCACGGGTATCAATATTGCGTCTACTTTATCAGTTTGAGAAAGGATCTCCAAGCCAAGTGTGCCATATCCTGCTAATAGATCCAGTCTATCGGACCTAGAATTAAAATTATTTTCTATGTTATGTTAGACAAAATTCTCATTTGTGTTGGCTTTCACCACCACCTTTGTTCTTGATTCTTAACATTTAATGGGATATTTAATGACAGGTACTTAGAAATACGTTCATCTAAAAATAATACATTATAGATTTTTACCCATGGACATAATTGGAACCAATTTCACCACTGTACGTCAAAGCATGTAAACTTGCATCGTTAGTATCATTGCCAAAAGTTTTTACTATAGCAAAATTCTCTTTATAGCGTTCTCTATCAGCTATTGGATGATCTTTAGGAATTACTATGTTAATAGGAACGGAGTGTGTATATCCAAAGTAACTCATTGCCATGAGGAAATTTCGGCCACCTGCTACCGTACATCCTTTACTTTTATTTTTCAATTGCAAACATTCGATGACGTTACAGACTCCACGTGCCTTGAAACTAAAAAAAACTAATTTTTAAAGATATTATACTATTTTTTAAATATATACATATAAAAATCATAGTTTATGGGTTCGGCATGAATTACCTTCCAGTTTTCTGTAAATTCTCACATTTAAAATAAAGATTGCAAAAATTTGTTCCAATGTATTTTGCATCCTAGAATTACAAATAAAGTTATCTAAACCAATTACGGAGATACTTATTGTATAAAATTTTATTTTATTTATTATAATTTACTAACAATTAGTGGAGTAACAGTGATATGATTCTTTATTCGATTATGAGCTTCTTGAACATCTTCGAGTTTTAACTTTATTTTACTTACAGATTCTGATTCTGTTACCTAGAAAGAAAATACTTTTAGATACCTATTAAATTAATTCGTGAGACCCATTCTACATAGTCTAAAGTATAGTCTTAGAACAAGGAACCTACATTGTTCTTAGGAGAGACATGGTTTTCCCCAAAAACATCCCACATTTTACTAAAATTTGAAAAATATAATATTTAAATTTTACAACAAAAAATTTCTCTATAGGTTGAACATATTTACAGTTTACATTAAATTAATGTCAGATCTTGACATTTTTAATTTTATTTCAAGTTATAAAAAAGTTTATTATAATTCTTTTTTACCTACCCTTAGAGAAGTTACTTGGATAATTAAGCTTATTTTGTGGTTTGTTTTACACTTTTTATACAAAATTAAAGGTGAAAAGATTTTAGGGATGTTATTCATAAATTAATAAAAACACATGAAATACGGTAATGGTTTTATTATTTTAATTATTTAGAAAATTAATTAATTGCTAAGGCATCATTTTGCGCTTCCTGTGCCAATTGTACTTGTAAATTTAATAACTTATTTTTTAAAACAACTATGCCCATCAAAACAATATTTTCTGGTTTAAGAGCTCCAGCAGATTCTACATTATAAAAGAACTTGTTTGGTTTAGCTTCCCAATTGAACTCCGCTTCATACTGATCCTCATCAAGTTCTGTGTGTTCACTTTTAGGCCATTCATCAGGCTTTGGATATAAAGTGTGCCTCATTGCATTATCAGGGTCATATTCAAAACAAACTCCTGCTGTGGGATTCCATTTAGCATGTTCTTTACCAAATCCTTTCTTAGCATAGGCACGAAGTTTCAATTCTTGGCCTTTACGCAACTTTATAATTAGAATTTCATCCATCTCCCCATAATCTGCCTGGTCTTCATCTCTATGTCGAGATGTTACGGGGACTACTCTAGGGTCGCTGGATTTTAAGTCTGCTGTAGTTACATGCCTAGTTTGATCATCAGTGCACTTAACATCTAGAGTAAATTCTACACTGCAATCTGAGCAAAAGTCAGCACACATACAATCTCTCGAATATCTTATTTTATCTACAACATCGTCGGATATGAGAGGGATCAGACCAATACGATGAGCTAGGAACTCGTCACTAAGGACGGTGGAATTAGCTTCCAACTGAACCCAATCGATTGCCATTGTCGGAGTTTCAGCGATAAACACTCGGCGCATACTGTTAGCTACACTTAATTCTGTGTCTTCCACTACAAACTTAACATTATCGTCTGTTAATTCGGTTATATGCACGGAAGGCTGGTTAGCGTACGGCATGATGATATTTTATTGCTCAATGCGTACTGTATAGAATGTCTTTTAACACCACCGAATCATACAAATTGTTTTATAACTTTAAACAAAAATAGATGAAAGCATTTGTTATGTTTCTATTATTTTTAAGAAAAACCTTAATACCGCGTCACGCAAAGTGTAGTCAAACAGCAAATGTCAATTGTCGCCAGGAAACGTCACTTGAAACGGTGTTGCCATATCCAGTCTATTGTAGACAGTGCATAGATGGTTCAAGAATAGATCCACAGTTTAAAGAAAATATATTTATTGTAACTACTGTGGTAGATTGTTAAATTCTCAAAGTCAAAAGTTTTTATTTGCATAGATAGGTAAAAAGGAGGTCATTAAAATCATATATTGAAACAATCCATCTATAACCATGAATTATGGTATGTAAACAAAATTATGTCTTCATAGTATTTACATTTTACACTAATAATAATAATATAATATGATTTATTTAATTGTTTTATTTTATTTCATCAATTAAATCTATTTCAATCATACAGGAATAAACAGTTATAATTAAGATATACAATTATACCTTTGCGGTTTCCTCCCTCTCAATAATATTCACCGAATCTTAGATATGCAGAATAATTCTTACACACAAATTAATAAAAACAGAATAATACCTATATTCTACACTATCTATATTTATTAAGACGTTTAAATTTAAATATTTCATTTACTAACGCAAAATCTTCCATTTTTGCATCTATGCTAATGAGCAAATAAAATAACTGCATTTTTTTCTCTCTCTTCTTTCTTGTAATTTTTTTTCTTTTTATAACAACTATTCATAGGAAAATTGATTAATGTACACATAGGATTTAATTGTATGTTTTTACATAGATATTTCTTTAGATACGAAGTAAAAGGACAGGAGTGACCATTCACTTGCCGCATGTAAAGCTCAGTGACCGGTCATATTACTCATTATAAATAAAATTTTAATTTCATTAGATTAATTTTGTTATATTATAATAAAATAGGTATATAAAAGCAAAATGGAACGTTACGATAATAGTCTCCCAGTAAGATAACTTTTTAATTATTCTTTTTATTACTTAATATGGGTAATCCTATTGCAATAGCCCAACTCATCAATGAATATTTTAATTTTCGTGATTAGTTTTGTATGAAATATAAAGGCCTTATTATTATTTACCTAAATTATTAATTTTTCTTTCATTCAACGTAACCACATACATATAGTATTCTCATAATAAATCATCATCGCTAATTAAACGTAGATTAAGCGGCTGCCAATAATTATATAAATCTTTAATAATTAGTACATTATATGTTATCTTAATTGTATACTCATGTATCCGTCACCTTTGATCTTCGTTATACTTTTATTAGGCTAATACAAGCGTAATAAACTGCGACTTGTCTTTAATGCATTCCGAGGTGAAGATGTGGCTGCTTTGACTAGATTAAACCAAAAACCAATTAATTTAAAGATGGTTTTCCAGACCATAGAATATGATCCAATGTGTGATAGTGAAAATCCTCAAAAAATATCATTTGAGGATGTTTCGGCCGCGGCCTTTAGAATTCAGAGTGGGATCGTAAAAACGCCTTGCGTGGTAAGTAAATAATTGTGATCTGCTTAGTTATTAAAAATTTAAGACTGCTAGAAAACTGTAGATTCCCGAGTCCCGCTCCATATACTAATAAGCTAATTTTAATACTTTATATAAGAAGTGACATAATCTTAAGAACAAAGAAAATATGAATATGATGTTTCAGCGGTAAACGCTAAACAATAATATTTAAAAATATCTCTATTTGTTTTAGAAATCCCACATGTCTAGCATTTATGGTATGGAAATATATCTTAAAAATGATTTTCTTCAACATACCGGAAGGTAGGAAACATTTTTTTATAATCAAATTAAAAATATACATGTTTGCTAAATAACTCATTCATAATATATTAATCAAATAACAACAACAATAAAAAACTTTCATTAAAAAAATACATCTGTAAAATATAATATAAAAAATGTTTTAGCTTTAAAGAGCGTGGCGCTCGCAATGCTTTACTCCTACTCTCCCCGGAAGCTAAATCCAGAGGAGTAATATCAGCTTCGTTGGGCAACCACTCTCAAGGGCTCAGTTACCACGCGAAACAACTTAATGTTCCAACCACCGTGGTGATGCCGAATGTCGCACCAATCATGAAGATTGAAAAATGCCGTTCGTATGGTGCAAACGTCGTGATACATGGCCATGACATGAAGGAAGCCAAGTTCCACGCGATGACGCTGGCCAAAGAGAAAGGGCTCACTTATATCAACGGGTATTTATTTTATGAATAATGGAATAATTAATTGTTAACTGTTTACACTTCCTGAACAATAAGCGGTCGTGATAACAAAAGAGTCAACAAAACCAATCGCGTTTTCTAAATAGGGCTCAAAAATTTTCTTGCCTTCCAATCAAATCATCAATAATTTATTCGTCATTGAGTGAGGAACTGTGGAGGATGGTATAATTCCTCCAACGAAAAGGGAGGATCCTCGACCAGTCCGAACCACAGGACTGGCCGGCCGTTAGGCCCCGAGGATTGTTGTTTGGAAGTGGTATATGTACTTAGCGGCGAAAACATTTCAACATCGCGATTTAGGATTTGTGATGTCACGTGACGCCACAGAACATCCTTAGATTTCTTAAAGCCGTTACAAGTATTTGAATATTTGTTGTAAATTAAATTAATTAGATGATACTTATTCTCTAACAACAACAGGTACGATCATCCCCACATAATGGCTGGGCAAGGCACAGTGGGTCTCGAAATATTAGAGCAAGTCCCCGATGTCGATGCTATTCTCGTGCCCGTGGGGGGCGGCGGGCTCGTGGCTGGCGTGGCCACTGCAGTGAAACATCTGAAGCCTCACGTTCTTATTTATGTAATTATATATTTTTATTATTATGATTTTGTAAGAATTATTAAACTTTATGTACCTACTGTGGGATTTTTTCAGAAATGCTTTTCGTTCGAAATCTTTCATTCCGTGCTGTTTGTAGGTTGTTGCTATAGTTGTAATATTTCACCACAATTTCACATAATTGATAAACATTTTCCATTATTTTGACTAGCTATTCAGATAGAATTATAAGTTATAAAAACAAGAAAGCTGGAGAATTTTTATTAGTATTTATAGTGTAATAGTTCATGCAAAATATTAACATTAGTACTTAGATATAATAAAAAATCAACATTATATAACCTGTTTGTTTCAGGGCGTAGAGACTGAGAAATGCCCAAGTATGGAAGTGGCTATGCGGAACCAGGAGCCGACGAACGTGCAGATATGGTCGACCCTTGCGGATGGTCTGGCCGTACCCACAGTTGGGTACAACGCCTTCTTTACCGTCAAATCTCTCATTGATAAAATGGTAACTTATGTTTTGATCTGGCTATAATATCTAGACACATACCAATAACCAATAACAAAAAATAAATAGTTTATTTCGATCAAAATATTATAAAAACAACGCAATGTGAGTCACATTGGTGACACCATTTTCGAGGTTCTGACCGATGACCTATATTCTCTCACAAAAAACGTGACACGAAGCACTGGTATGAAATGCGATAGCAACTCTTGAAATCTTTTGTTTCGTATACTTCGTGAATTCATACTTTATGAGACTTTATATTTATCATTCATTATTCTTGTTTGGTTACCCGTTCTGGATTTAAGCTTATTTTTGTAAAGATCAATCAACATAAAATCTGCGTCGCATCTTGTAAAATAAAATTACGTTTTTGTGCGTAGCTGCAGTTATAATATTTAGTTACAAAAAACAGATTACAGTTAACGAAGACTGGCTAGCTCGAGCCATCTTACGTCTGGTGGAACAAGAGAAATATGTTGTGGAAGGCGGCGGCGCGGTGTGCGTAGCAGCCATCATGGCAGGCCTCGTACCAGAACTGATGAATAAGAAGTAACCTACCCATTACATTATTCTTGTACCTGAACTTTTACTCGCGACTTACTTATCATTATTCTAAATTTAAACTCTATCAAGGAAGGTGTAGGTCTAAATGTCACGTCTCATCGTATCTGCATGACAAACGAACAAATAATTTTTTCTTATTATTCAAATTGCAGATATTAAAATTATTTAAAAATACACCCGAATTGATAACTTCTTTTTTTGGGAAGTCGGTCAAAAACTTACTAAAGTACTTATGAGTGATTTTGGGGCAAATTTCCTCTTCTTTGGTTTTTAAAGTTAAGAATCTTGTGCTCTTTATTTTGTGATATAATAATAATCATTTATTTAATTAGGTAACATGGACCCCTACGCAAAATAAATAAAATAAATTATAATTTACATATATTTTTTTAAATTACATTAAATTGTTCATATTTTACAGGAATTAAATATATAATAAATAGAAATTATATAATTAAATGTTTCTAAAGATATGGTTTAAGGTCAACTATATATACTTACTTTAATGTTTAATATTTAATTATAAGGCACGTGTCCTTATAATTAAATTTATTCACTCGTGTTTTCTGATAATAACCGATCATTATTCATAATATTATTGTTTTAATATTAATAACAAGATAGGGAAATGTTTAAAATACTATCATATGGGATACAAACTTTTATTATTTGATATTTCTTTGTTATCTATTAAATTATCTCTAAAGAAGATACACCATAATATATCTATAACTTTTTTTACTCCGGATTGCATTGATAATTTAAGCAAATTCTTGCCATGACAAACATTTCCAACACATAGTTTCGAACTTTACCAAATAACGCAGTAAGATCAGCAAAATACTTACAGGGCAGTTTAAAAAAATGCCTTTTGTTTCCTATTTTTATTTTTTATGCTTATATACTTCTGTCTAGATAGACAGAACATAAGAGAGATCTCTTATATATTGTGTGTCGTGTACCATTATCCTGAATAGATTTCTTATTTATCTATCTATCTATCTATCTATCTTTTCAGAGTCGTTTGCATACTATCTGGAGGTAACATCGACACAACGATCTTAGGCCGTTGTCTTGAGCGAGGCCTGGCCGCTGAACAGCGCCTGGTGAAGTTCAAAGTGACGGTGAGTGACCGGCCGGGCGGCATCGCGGAGCTGTGCAAGCTGCTCGCGTCCCTCGGCGTCTCCATCAAGGACATCATGCAGGAGCGCGCGTGGGTCTACGGGGATATCTTCAGTGTGCGGGTGAGTTTTGGCTGAGATACTTCACCCTGTTCCGTTCCATTTTTGATTCTGCACATATAAAAATACAGTGAAAATACAGTGAACTAATTTACGCAAAATTTACTCCACTTTAATATCATCCTTGACAGAGGTGGCTTTAGGGGGTCTCCTGTCTCTGTTATGGCCTTCAAAATTAATTATTTATTCAAAATATAACATAGTGGTAAATTTAAATAAAGTTTGTTAATTTATTCGAAACGTTAAACAATAAATATATCTTATGATTCTAGTATTTAAATGTCATGCCTCAAAACGAATTAAAATTGTTTTTTAAGTGTAAATCTATACATATAATAAAGCAGTAACCCAACCATTTCTGTACATTGAATATTTTTCAAAAAGAGTAATTGGTATGCAATATGTATGTTCTATAGATACCAAAACCATGGTTAAAAAATTTTTTTTCTGTTTGTCTGTTTGTCTGTTTGTCTGTTTATCTGTTTGTATGTGCGTCAATCACGTAATAACCACTGGGCAGATTTTTATAAAATTTCACATGCTGATAGACCAATGTTAGGTGCTACTTATAGGCTACATTTTATTTAAAAAAATATATTTTTGGGGTGGCTCTACATACATGTAAACGGAGGGTAAAAAAACAAATTCGCGAATACAACTTTGAGTGAGGTTTCATTAGAAAGGTCTTTAAAAATGATATCGAGGTTTCTAAATGCGTTTTCTGCTAAAATAAATATTTTTTGAGATATACGCTTCTAAAGTCGTAAAATGTCATACCACGTGACAATGTGAGATTTTGGTTGAGTTGCGAACATGCCTTTTTATACTCTTAACGTATAGATTAAGACATTAAAACACTCAATGAATCCTCAAAAACCTTAAAAAAATAACTAACTCTCTGCCCGCGGCTTCGCTCGCGTGGCTCCTATTTTCTGTATTTTTAAAGAGGCGCGCGCTCTGTGAGATTTTGGTCAAACCTATTTCCATAGAAAATTATTAAAAAAACTATAGACATGCGCATATATCACTGGTTCTGCGATCGTATTTTTTTTAATTTTAGTGGTGCTGCTCTAAAAATACAGAAATTAGTAGCCCACGCGTGCGAAGCCGCGGGCGGAAAGCTAGTATAGAATTAAAAGAGTCTCGTAAAGAGCTACCGTCCGCGGCCTCACAAATAGCTAGCTCGCAAAATGTAAGGCCGCCGCTGATCCTTGAATAAAATTTAAAGTAGACAGCCCACTGCGTAAGCCTGTACTTTTCCCTTCTTGTTGAATTCTCAACCCCAACTCGTTCGTTGTAAAGGTTGAATTTTCGATTACATTCCGGGTGACATCCTGTAACAGAATAAAATACCTTATCATCTTCTCTGCCCATGTTTTGTTTAAAATTTGTTCATAATTCCAGGTTAAAGTGGTATGCGAAACACGTGGTCCGGAGCACATGGCCGAACTTCGTAGTGTCATCATGAACACTTACAAAGAATGGTATTTCGCGCGCGAATGGGACGAGCGAAGGCGACCCAGTACGGACTCTTTGGATGATGTCTCGCATTAAATTAACGATACCAATTTTATATAATAAGGTTATTTTATATTGTAAAATGTATAAAAATGTAATATGTATGTGTATATTATTTGTCAATTAAAAATAAGAATAGCTATGTTATTATTGCAATTTTTTACTCTCATAATCGATTATCTACTTATAAAAGCATAATGCGCGCTCTACTGTGTATGTTAATATAAAAGAACCGTAGAAAGAGACTATAATAGAACTACATGCCAATTCAACACTCTCCGTTTTACTATACAAACTATACTTATTTTCGTTCGTCGTCGATAAGTTTTTAGTTCTACTAAAACTTATCAACGTTATTCTCATTTAAAACACTTTACCCCTTTTCATTTTAAAATAGAGCGCCGCGCAATGTACTAATTATAATCTTTTCACAGAAAGTAATTTCTAGTAGGTATCTTATATTTATGAAACCTTTACAAAACATACTCTTAATTAAACTTAGAAGTAAATTACACCTTCAACGTCATAATGACAATGTTTTGACTTTAATATTTTTATGTTAGCATTTTCTGACTTTATTTAAACTCTCTCATATCATGAATAAAATTATTGGCTAATATGTAATCTTATTTCTGATGCGTTATTATTAAATGTGTATATAAAAATATCAAAATGCAGGACGTAAGTACCTACACCTATTATCTTTCTAATGTGATACTTTTTTTATACATTCAGATTTACTTATTTTATTCCTATACCAGCGAGCCGCCCCGGCTTCGCACGTGTGCAATGCTGATACTAAATACACTACAGAAAAACTATGAACGTTGTATATAAAAATTAGTACATTATTTTGATAAATCTCGTATTGTTCAGCCTGCGTTTGCAATGTAATTGGAAAAAAAAAATTATCGACATCACATTAGAAACCTCAAAAATAACAGTATTTCTCCACCATTTAATGGATGTTATCTATATATCTATACATATAATAAAAGAGTAACCGAACCATTTCTGTACATTGAATATTTTTCAAAAAGAGTAATTGGTATGCAATATGTATGTTCTATAGATACCAAATCCATGTTTAGAATTTTTTTTTTC
>LQNK01000347.1:0-15324 GCA_001586405.1 Phoebis sennae | reverse complement strand
GCATATATCAGCGGTCATGCGACCGTAATTATTTTAGACTTTTGTTGTGCGCCTCTACAAAATACAGAAATTAGTAGCCCACGCGTGCGAAGCCGCGGGCGGAAAGCTAGTCATACATATAAACCTTCCTCTTGAATCACTCTATCTACTAAAAAAACCGCATCAAAATCCGTTGCGTAGTTTTAAAGATTTAAGCACACAAAGGGATATAGGGACAGAGAAAGCGACTTTGTTTTATACTATGTAGTGATTTACTCATGATATTTTACTTACTAATTATATCAATCCTAACATTGTCTAGTTGCATTGCAACTTTAATATTAACTGTACGAAAAGTTACGTTTAGTTTTAAATTTATATTTGTTACATTTTATCATTTTAGGACGTTGAATTTGATGAGTTTTGTGATCCAAATAATCCAAGAAAAATTAAATATGACGATATCCTCGCTGCCTATAAGAGGTTGACTGGAAGTATCGTAAAAACTGCTTCTACGGTAGACCTAATTATTAATTATCTCTATATATAATATATTTTCCAAATTTTATTGATCATATGACATTACAGCGTGCCCACATGTCTGAAAAGCTTGGAATGGATATTTACTTGAAACAAGAGTTCATGCAATACACAGGATGGTAAATGATACATTAAGCTAGGTCAATACTAAAGTGTAAACACTAGGGTTATCGATCACGCACGGCAAACCATTGAACGTAGTAAAATGTTTGTTTAGAACTTTTTACCTAAGATTATTATAATATACTTAAGGATTTTTAGATGATTTAAATAATACTTCAAGCACTGTAATAACGTTTGATTGTTTGCCGTGCATACTTTTATAACGTAATGTCTACGCTTATTTCAAACTATGTCTAGTTTTAAGGAGCGTGGGGTTAGAAACGCATTACTACTACTCTCTGATGACCAAAAGAAGTTTGGAGTAATTTCTGCCTCTACTGGGAATCACGGACTTGCCATGAGTTATCATTCCACTCAAATGGGTATACCATGTATTGTTGTAATGCCGATCCATGCCCCTATCACAAAAATTTCTAAATGTGAGCAATATGGAGCTAAACTAATGCAGCACGGTACTAATATTGCTGAGGCGAAGCGATTTGCAATGGGTCTTGCCAAAGAAAAGAAGATGAGATATATAAATGGGTAGGAACTTCTTCACTATTATTTTACAACCTTATGAATATAGAAACTTACTATATTCATTCTCCAGATTTTTTAAGTTCGTACGTAATACATCTTATATCCCTTGATAGAGCAGAATAATAAAGAAATATTCTTATAAATTTTTCTTAACGCTTATTTACTAGGAAGGAAAGCTTGTTTATTTTCAGTTATGATAATCCAAATGTAATAGAAGGCCAAGGAACGATAGGTATTGAAATACTCGAACAAATTCACGGAGTGGACGCAGTTTTAGTGCCCGTGGGTGGTGGTAGCTTGGTCACTGGTATTGCTGTTGCAGTAAAACATCTTAAGCCCGATACTGAAATATATGTAAGTCTCTATGCGAAATACTTACTTACATTTCCATGTCAAAATCGGAATTATATTGCTTTGATTTTTTTTTTCGAATTTTATACAGGGAGTTCAAACAGAAAAAACTTGCAGCATGGTAGAATCGTTGAAAAAAAATGAAAGAGTTCAAATTCCAATAGATTCCACCATTGCTGATGGGTTGGCTGTAAATATGGTCGGCGTAAACACTTTTTATAACCTGAAAGGACTCCTCGATAAAATGGTAAACACGTTTATGTGGTCTTTTTAAACCTGATTTTTAAATTTATTACTTATTTATAAATTTACTTTAAAAAGGTGATCGTCAAAGAAGATTGGGTAGCTCGTGCAATCATGCACATCGTAGAAGAGGAACGATTTGTCGTCGAAGGTGCTGGTGCAGTGCCAATAGCTGCTATAATGGCTGGCTTGTTTCCAAATCTTAAAGGAAAGAAGTAAGTTTCTTATTGAATGCTTTATTCCTTTCATTTATTTCAAAGCGCCTGATAAGCATTAAAGTTTAAAATATTTTTTATTGTTTTATATGTTTTCATTTTTTTTTGTGGGTCACCTGATGTTAAGTGATCACCCCTGCCCATGAACACCTGCAACACACATACGCTCGTCTCTTTGAAGGCCCCAATGTCGAATTTGTTCAGAAATACCGCAGATGGAAGATCGTTCAACAGCGTCACCGTTCGAGGAGAGGAACTTCTTTGGTGGTGGAAGGTGAAGCGCACGGTGTCGCCAATCATCCAGATGGTGCGGATTGAAGTTTAGATTACGGTGGGACGTGCGGTGGTGCCACTGTGCGACTGGTAGTGATTCGTACAATTCGTCAGAGCACTCCCCATAATATATTCGATCCAGGACACAAAGAGATACGACATCTCTTATAATCATCTCTCTCGATAAGGGATCGAATCTACCGGAAAGCCTACGGTCATTGACAATTCGAATTGCCCGACGTTGGATGCGATCTAAAGGAAGGAGTAGGTATTGTGGGGCTCCCTACCAGAGATGAGAACAGTACTCCACATGCGGCCCCACCTGAGCCTTGTACAGCTGAAGTCGATGGGCCGGCTTGAAGTATCTCGATCTACTGAGCACACCAAGTTTTTTTTAAGCCAGTTTGGTCTTGCATTCTGAAAATATTCACCCAATAATATGTTTAACCGTAGCGACAAAACTTGAAACCTTTCGCTACGGTCAGAGAAAGGCAAACAATGTCGTTATTGCACCTAATATATTTTTAGGGTGGCCTGTATTATAGGCGGTGGAAATATTGACACATCAATCCTAGCCCGCGCTCTGGAACGTGGAATGGCCGCCGAGGGACGTCTGGTGAAATTCAAAGTGACGGTGACAGATCGGCCCGGGGGCATGGCGGAGCTGTGCGGCGTGATGTCCGGAATCGGCGTGACACTGCGAGACTGCATACCAGAACGAGCTTGGGTCAAAGGAGACGTATTTAGCTGTGAGGTAATCCTTAGTTTATACATTGCAATTTACATTAGAATTATATGTAAGTAATACTAGTCCCACCCGATGTAGGCGCAATAAAAAAAAACCCTAAGAAAGGACAGCGCCTCTACAGAGTACCTATTCGTCCTGGGTTTATGCTGCGTAGCGTTGACATACGTCTTTTTAGAAGCGCACCGTTGACAACCATGAAAATTGGAAGATAACTGAACAAATCTTAGTAACTTTACTGTTACGAATTTAAACGTATGTAGATATAGCTATATAATTTAAAAATACTTAAAAGGCACCTTATTAATTATTTGTTCTACAGCTGAAAATTATAGCTGAAACAAGAGGCTGGGACCACACAAAAGAATTGGTAGAACAAGTCAAGAAGCACTACAAAGAGTACTTCTTCCCAGAAATGGGCGACCGTCAAGACAAGGCCCCCGGTGCGCGTCGGGGGCCCTGCTTGGCTCCAAATCCTGTCTGCATGCAAAAATGAACTCAAACAATATATTTTGAATGCATAAAGTTATAGTTAAAATAAAAAAATAAATCTTATAATGTAGTTTACACAAAGAGCGACCTTATCGGGATTGAGCGATCGCGATGTATTATGACAAATAGATGTGAAACAAATTTTAGTTGTTATTTATTGTTAAATAAATTTTTTGAAGAGTAATGTTCCGTTTATTTTCCAAGAGGTAATTTAAATTATTGCTTAAATACCAGTTTCGCTATTTTTATAACACTTATAATTATATTTTATACACTTATAATTATTTATTATTCCCACCTCAGTATATTTTAAGTTACATCTTACAGTAATTCCTCAAATTACTTATGAGGAATACAACAATTTCAATTTTATTTTTTTTTTTAATATGTATCCCTTAAAAGTAGTCACTACTTATAAAGATACGGTAAAATACTTTTTGATTGAGCTGTTCATAAATTATTATAAGTCTGTAGATTTTCCATCACCTGTACACGATGTATACAAGTTAATAATGACATGTTAAATATCCAAGTCATCCTTGATTACACTTGAAATACAATCCAAATCATCCAAAATGTAAAACATACATTTACGATATCACCACAATAACGGTACTAATAAAAGTTGATAATTTCAAGATGCCTCGGATACCAAAAGATATAATTGAGCAAGAAACTAAGAAAGAATCTTTAGGCAATTCACCATCTATGCTTGCTAATAAACCTGCAAAGCCTGTGCCTTGGTGTCCCCTTCCGGTAAGAAATTTACCTCGCGTTGTGATGTATAAAAAATAACTTTAAATGAATACGACACTCTGCTATATACTCTGCCATATGAAAATCACCTACTTACTTTATCTCGCTTTGCTCTGTTAATAATATGTAATAATAAAAATATATTTTTAATAATTTACAAAGTCATAACATCTAGATTTTAGCCCACAGATGATAATGTCATTGATCCCGCCTGTGATCCCGAAAACCCATGCAACATAACTTACAAAGATGTTTTAAAAGCATACGAAGTCTTAAAAGAAGAGATACCAGAAACACCTCTTCTGGTAACTGTTTTCGTGTTCTTGTTGTTTTTGAATTTAAACTGAAATTTAAATCTCTATAATTTATCTTTGCATTACTTTAGAGATCCAGACATTGCGCTCAATTTGAAATGGACATATATTATAAATTAGAATTATTTCATCAAACTGGAAGGTAAAATATATAAATTTACTTTTAGTCCCATAATTTAAGTTGTAACGCATTTACATATGTTTTAGCTACAACGAAAGAAAAGCGTTTTATGCATTATCGATGTTGAATGAGGAGCAACGAAGGGGAGGTGTTATTACAGCTTCTTTGGGGAACTGGGCAATGGTATGTCGTCATAGATACGTCCATTCCGTTCTTTATAATATAAAAATAATCATTATTTTACTTGGGTTTTTAAGCAATTTAACGAATTTTACATTATGATGGTGCTTTATGTTTAAAGGCTTTAGCATACTACGGCCAGCGTTTAAAAATACCCGTCACCGTGGTACTACCATCCACTGCATCGGTTACCTATGTGGGAAAATGTCATGAACTGGGCGCATTTGTCGTGTCGTATGGTGAAAATCTCGACGAAGCAAAACGACAAGCTTTCATTATGCTTAAAAAGAGAGGACAAGTTTATATAAATGGGTATCCTTTTCATCTAATTATAGATATATAGAAATGAATGTAAATTCACGCTGAAATAATTAAAATTGTTTGCTAAATATACTGATATTTTCCATTTCAAAAAACTGATTGTTAAGCTTATTACAAATATTATGAACAAAAAATAATTTTCCTTCCTTCCTTAATTTTTAGCTACGATCACCCTCATGTCATCGCTGCTTCAGGCTCCATAGGCGTCGAAATTCTTCATCAGCTTCCTCAAACCGACGCGATTATGGTGCCTGTTGGTGGCGGCGGTCTGCTCGCTGGTATAACTGCAGCTGTCAAACATATCAAACCCTCAATTTTAGTTTATGTAAATATGCCTATAACTACGTAATTCTAAAAAAATATTGAATTTTAAAAAAATGACGGCCGGCTGAATGATAATTCAAAACTACTCTATTAATAAATTTTTCCTACTCAAACGTCAATATAAAATATTTCCCAGCACCTCATCGACTTTCATATATTTTTTAATTAACAAGACATTAGAATTTTTAAATATGAAGCTACGTTAAAAAACATTGTTTTAAATTTAGGGCATTCAATCAAACAAGGCGAGCAGCTTCTTCAGGGCGATGGAAAATGAGGGGCCTCAGAAAACAACGACTTCTCGAGGATTGGCGACATCCCTTGCAGTGCCTACTGCCGGGTACAACGCATTCCATACAGCCAAATCTTTTCTGGATAAAATGGTACGTGATTGTACTGCTTATATTTTTAAATATTAATTGCTAAATTTTGTCCTATTTTACCCACATAAGAATAATAGACTTTAGAGAATGTTGAATTATAACCAAAGAAAATAGACGAGGGCATATTCCTAACATTGACTAGAGAACAGTAGAACTTATTTCTCTTTATATCAATGAAATCGAAATAAACTTATAATTAAAGTAATCAATGAAATTATAAAAAGACTATTCTATACGTACAAAATATGATTGGAAAGCTTTCGAAAATGCAAAAACAAAATTCCAATTAAAAAAAAATCCCGTCAATAGGTATTAGTGGATGACGATTGGATTTGTCGGGCAACATTACACTTAGCAGAGGAAGAAAAGCTAGTGGTAGAAGGGGCGGCCGCAGCAAGCCTTGGTGCATTCATGGCCACACCCGATGTGCTTCCTGAATTGAGGCGCAAAACGTATGCCGTGAATTAACTAAGTGATTTACACAACTTTTTCTTATTATTTTAATTATATATATTAGTACAAGGTGACAAATAGATTATAATTGTTAATATTTTGTTTTCTTTTTAGACATTCTCATTATCTAAAAATTAATTAAATTAATATCTTTTGTATGTTTTGATGGCAGGGTCGTCTGTATTTTAACTGGTGCAAATATAGATGCTATTATATTAACAAGGTGTATGGAACGAGCAAAGGCTATCGAAGGTCGCATCATAAAGATGAGCGTAAGTTTATTAAAATGTATTAAATAGAGAATGCTGTTAAATGTTTTTAAAAAAAAATCATAAATTATTTGATCACATCGCAATTGGCAAAAAATGAAGTTAATGGATTCCTACATCATATAATATGAGTCTTTATCATTTAGTGTATTGTAACTTGTGACATTTGTGTTTTACCGAAATTGAATTAAAGATACACATTATTAATTTTAAGGTACGCCAAATTTCGAATCACCCTCTTGAACATTTACACGTTTTAAGTATGATTGCGAACGTTGGTGCTAACATAATTCAATACGTTGCTGAAAAAGCTATGCCTGAAGAAGATGAATATAATATAAACTATGTAAGTAATTCGTTGCATTAAGAAAATCCTTAAGGTACTTATATATTAAATAGATATATTTTTGATACTTTTTTCAGCTCAAAATACTATGTGAAACACGAGATATTGTGCATGCTTGTACACTTAAAAGGGTAATGGAACGCCTTTTCCCAAATCAGTGCAAATTTCTGGAAGAGCCGTATAGTCCGGTGCCAATTTGCGCTTGTTTTCCCAGAAGAACGCCTTAGTACCAGTAAAACTATGATAAACAATGTATATTTATAAGTGATGAAACCTTTTTTGTCTTATAAATAAATTACCAATAAATTATATTCACACTAACTTCACCCATATTTGACAATTGTTTTTGACTAATTTATATTTTATCCTAAAATATAGAAACAATATAAAAATTCAAAGTAACATTCTTCTATCTACCGCATAATAATGACTAGACGATACGTAAGTATACTTTATTTTTATCCAAGAAAGTTCTCACTTGGAAGTTTATTAAACCTTTCAACGGAATTGGTATCGCAGGAAGATTTTGATGAATTCTGCGACCCAGATAATCCTAGAACGATAACTTATGATGATGCAGTAGAAGCCATGATCCGGATTAGAAAATTCATTCCAGAAACTCCATATACAGTAAGTGTGATGGGTATTTAAGAGCCCGATAAAACAATATTTTATCAATTAACTAATGCTCCGTAAAATAAATCACAGATATCTCATAAACAACGGGAGTTTACGATGAACCTTTTCTTCAAGTTAGAGACTGTTCAAAAAACTGGAAGGTAACTAGCATTCACTTATGGTTAAATAACTTTATCGGGCTATCATAATGTGCAGAACGGTATGACCTTCCTCAATTTTTTTCTTTATAAACGTATTCTCAATGAATATTTATGAGGTTTAATTATAATAATAACAATGAGAATATAATTAAATATGGGAAAAATTCAACTCATCATTACTTTTTGCACATACAATCTTAAATACTATTAAAATCATATTAATTCTATTCAAAAATAAACGTATTTTAATCTGATATTAACAGTTTTAAAGAAAGAGGTGCATTGAATGCGTTACAAATGTTACCTTTGGATAAGAAAAAGATTGGTATAGTCGTTGCATCATTGGGTAATCAAGCTATGGGATTATGCTACTATGGTCACAAACTTGGAATACCTGTAACAGTGGTGATGCCAATTTCTGTGCCCATTGTCAAATTACAACAATGCCACAACCTTGGTGCCAAAGTTGTCGTCCAAGGTGGAAATCTTTTTGAAAGTCAAAAATTCGCACGGGCGATAGCACGGGAAAAGGGATTGGCATATATCAATGGGTACGTATTAATTATATGCATTAAGACTGAGTTATCTACTTTAGGTTCAAATGTGCAGTATGAAGATTTCAATGACTAAAGTACACCGATAAATCTATAGATCGAATTTAAAATGTTTAAAAATATTTTAATCATAAAAACCTCGTAAAACGATAATAAGAATAAAAGAGAAAAAAAGTAAAAAGGAAATATTTTGTGATAATAACGTCCTCGATTAAATTGTAATAAATGTTCTAATATTCTAGGCGCGATCACCCGCACATTTTAGCTGGATACGGGACCCTAGCGTTGGAGATCCTTGATCAGATTCCTACTGTGGACGCAGTGCTGGTGCCTGTGGGAAGTGGCGGCCTGGCGGCTGCCACCGCTGCTGTTATAAAGCATGCTAGACCTGATTGTCTCGTTTACGTAATCCTGCTCGTATATTATAATACTTTAGATAAATATATTATATTTGTAGAATATTATTAATTAACGTTTTCATTTATCAGTGTTTTTCAACACTCCTCCAGTCAAAATCTTATAAATGAAATTAATAACGGATTTCTAACAACAGGGAGTACAGTCAGAAAAGGTCCCGACATTCTTTAAATCTCTCGAAATGGGTGAACGTGTCAGCCTTCCGTGGCAGAGTTCTGCAGCGGACTCTATAGCTATGCCCAACGTTGGTGTTAATGCATTCCACACTGCGAGACCACTCCTTGACAAAATGGTATGAAATGTAATCGATAAACACACTTATGCATTATTGTTATTTTTTAGTTCGAAAATTGAATCGCCTGTATGTATACTCGAGTAAACTATAAATGGTTGTATTTTATTGATAAAAAGTCAAGCATGTTATTTCATTTCCTAATTATCTAAAATTAAAAAAATATATAATATGTACACACAACCAATTTTAGGGGCTGATCATATAATATATGTTCTAAAAATGTCATTATTTTAGCTACTGGTAAATGAAGACTGGATTACAAGAGCCGTACTCCATTTGGTAGAAATGGAGCGCTTGGTCGTTGAAGGCTCGGCTGCTTGCACCTTAGCTGCTATTATGGGCAATCTGGTGCCAGAATTTAAAACGAAAAAGTAAGTTTTATTTAATTTATGAACAACATAAATACTAGTTGCATCAATAAACCTTTATTACAAATAATAAACTATAAAAACAGGCTTCCGGGCTTTACTCACCGTACGAAACATAGTGCAAAACTTCTCCACGCCGAACTTCTGCTGAGTGTGGGATGATAACGAGCTTCGTCCAATCGTGCAATCGGCTCTCACTTTTTTATTGCTAAAGATGTTATGCAGCAGAATTACCCTCGGTCGCCGCTTACGACACCCATGGGTAGAAATTGTGGCAACACACGTTGTCTAACCCGTCGCCACACAGGTAAATGTGTAGTGTATAATATTGTAAATCTCACATTAATAGCATCACTTGATTACATTTTAGCGTGGTGTGCATTTTAAGTGGGGGCAATATCGACGCTACTTTGATAAGCAGGTGCCTGGACAGAGGATTGGCAGCTGAAGGACGACTTATTAAATTTAAAGTAAATATAATATTTATACCTGTTTATAAGAAGTTAAGACAACGTATCCTAATTTGGTTCACAATATGTAAGGTACATATTGTGATTTAGAACTGAAACCCAAATGAAGTTTCAAATTACAATTAAAAAGGTTTTATATAATACGTATTTATAATCGCAAGGTTTCCATTGCTGATAGAACATCATCATACGAAGAACTACTAAACTTTATGGCAAAAGCTGGATTCAACGTTAAAAGACTATTTCAAGATCGTGTTTGGGTGGAAGACGACATATACAGAGTTGAGGTACTTGCTCATATTCCTTTCCTTTCCGGATTCTAACATATATGTTAATAAGCCTACAGCCGATTGGCTTTATCATTCCTTACGAGGGACATTTTTCTACATTAACTTTCTTAACCTTTTTCTTTTCTTGCTTTTTATACTATATAGATACTCTCTCCTTATTGTTAGGGTCGTCTGGTAGAGATCGCTTTCTGTAAGACCGCCTTTTGCTTGTTCTGTATCTTAGTTTTATTGTTATGTACTATTTAAAAGCAATAGTGTTTTTATTTCGTTTCATCAGCGGAAGAGCGTAATTTAACGACGGCGACAACTTATCAATACTATCAATTTATTTAATTACTTTCCAATACAGGTCAAACTTGTGTGTGAAGCTAGGAATTTAGAGCATGCTCTAGATTTAAAGAGAGTAATGGAGCGCGAATATGGTAATACTGCGATATTTGAAACTGAACCTTTTAACGACAAATACACGTGTCCTTGCAGTGTAAGAAAATGTTGTTAAAATTTGTCATCATAAAATTGAGCAAAGTTAATTTAATAATAAATGGAGAAATAAAATATTTTATGCAATAATCACATGTCTTTTAATATTTCAATAGGAATACAAATATTATTTAGATTTATATTTGGCTTAGAATACAATAAATAATAGTAAGTAATATTTTATAGTACTTTTTAACATTTTTACTATATGTATAGTATAATATTTTTTAAAGGCTTTGAATGATACTTTTGTAATAAAAGCCCAATATTTCTTAATTCTTTTCCAATTCAATTTCTTCAAATCTAATTAGTTGAATATTTTGTCCATGAAACTTGCCATTTTGATATCCCTCTTACTGAGCCCGTTTACATCATGAGATGAAAGTGTAACCTGAAATCATTATTATGAATAAAAGTTGATTTTGTTTACAAGTTTTATAAACTATAATATCATCACAAACATAAGGATTATTGTTAGATATGCTTGGATGTTTGTTATACAATCATGCAAAAAAACTGAACAGGTTGTGATAGAAATCTGTCATAAATATAACTTGGAATCTGATTTAACATATACTCGTGTACGCTAATTAAATCACACTGAGAGAGGAAATATGAAAAAGATTCAAATCTCAGAGCTGTTGCATGTACCAAAAGATTGCAGATCATAACATAAATTGTGCTCATGCTGTAATGTAATTGATTGTCTAGCTAACCTTGTTAATATTTATTAATAGGAAATAATGATTCTAATGTATCTCACACATTTTTTCTCAGAATATAAAATCAGATAGCCTTGAGATAATATTGTTAAAACATACAAAATATATTACAATAAATTTTATCGAATTATATTCTCTAATGTTGGCTACTTAAGTATTTAATTGCAGTACATAATTCTAAAAATCATGTTTTTATAAATCTTAACAATTATTATACCTGTACTTTATTGTAGACATTAAACCACTCAGGATGGTGGTCCATTTTTTCAGCAAGGAGTGCTACTCTTGTCATGAATGCAAAAGCTTCATTAAAGTTCTTAAATTGGAATTCCTTTTCAATGGCATCTCTGTTGCCCTGAACCTTCCATCCTGCTTTCAGTAAAGGGCTGAGTTGAGTATCACGATCCTCTTGGTTTAACTTATCCGCCTAATAAAAACAAAAGCAACAAGTAATATATAAATGTGTCGTCCATTATCCTATTAATTTACTTCTCTAACTGGTATTTCCTTGTACAATGGCGTACTTTACAAAGTTTATACTGTATAAATTACTCACCATTTTCCTTGTATTCGTTGACGATTTAACACTAGCAAATCCGGCAACACAACCGCCTCGACTGGCAATGGCATTGATCGATTTCGAAACGATTGCGCTTTGAACGGTTGCGGAGGGGTGAAAGTGTATCGCTATAGAGAGCAAAGAGTTGTATAAACTTCGGCTACGAAATATTATCATTATCTTAATATTATTTATGTATTAAAAACACAAGGTACTTGATATTATAAAGTAGCTGTTTCAAGTCCAATTAAAGCTAATGTAACTTGTTTACATGTCGTAATCAATTTGACGTTTTACGTCAGTAAACAATATTTTTAAGGTTATTAGAGGTTTGCTTACGATTTAAGTGTCGTTAATTTGATTTATTAAAACAAAATAACTTCTTTACTCGAGATTTAAATTAGTTTTGGAGGTTAATTTTTATGTATATAAATAAAATGTTATTGTTGTCTATTTGTACTAAACGAAGATTGTAGCAGCTTTTGGTTCACCTGTTGCTCACATAATTTAACTGTGAGTACAATATGAATACATTTGCATATTAAAGGAGCACTTAAACTATATAAGAATTATATGGATTCTTTATGTAATGTTTATAAGTACATAGATATTAGATATTATTATTTAAGACACATGGCATGAAAGTTATATTTTATTTCAAGGGATGGAAGGACTAAAGCACGTTTTACCAGCAAAGATGTTTGAAAAAATTGAAAGAGCCGGTATTTTAACACCTAAAGACATTATAAAACTTTCTGTGTGGGACTTAAAGAAAATAACAAATATGACAGATCACGATATCCATTTAATTAAAAACTTAACGGCTCATCACCTATGCCCGTCGGTTGTAAGCGCAGACGAACTAAAAAATGAAGAATATGTAAATTCAGGTTGTCTTCAATTGGATAATGTATTGAACGGTGGATTTCGAAAAGGTACTCTTACTGAAATATATGGAGAAAGTGGCTCAGGAAAAACGCAGCTTGTAATGCAAGTTGCAGCTCAGTGTGGAAAAGATGGCAGTGTATACATTTGCACTGAAGATAAATTTCCCATTAAAAGATTTAATCAAATAAGTGAAAACATTCACGGCCATCTTAGTTTAAAACATAGAGAAAATATGTACATTGAACATCTTACAGAAGGACAGGATCTTTTATCATGCGTTCGAATTCGGCTAAACAAATTGTTAGAAAATAAGCAAATTTCAACTATTATTGTCGATTCTATTGCAGCACCCTTTCGTTGTGACACTATTAATTATGTTCAGCGAGCAGAAGACCTCCGAGAATTAGCTATCTTACTACTTAATGTAGCACAAAAATATAATTTAGCAGTTATATGTGTAAATCAAGTTTCATCTATTATGGACGAGACTGATGATGTACTACCCTCATTAGGCTTAGCGTGGTCAAATATGATAACGTATAGATTAATGTTAAAAAAGACTAACAATATGATTAATTTTAAGGACTCCAATATCAATGTTCGAGAATTGACAATAGTATTCGGTCCAAGTTTACCCAATAGAGTAATAAGATTTATTGTAACGGCAAATGGACTCAAATTCTTGTAATTACATCTATGTTGTTTCAATTTATTAATAGTTGTTTTAAAAACAATAATTATAATTATTAAAAAAAGCAAATTGTCCTAGAAAATACATGCCATCCTACGGAGCAAGAGGCGTCAATAAACAACTGCTGTTCGAGACCATAGCAAAAGTTTCGGATGGCACCTATCCTATATGTTCCAGAATATGGATTTATTATATTTTTTTTTTGTTTTACGCGCTCCGTCTAACTACATACAATCTATGCAAGAAGACATGTGGCGACGGGTATGAATACATGTGTCGCCACCCCATTTCTACCTGTAGCTGTATAACATCTTCAGCTACAAAAAAGTGGGAGCCTAGCATAGCATGTTTGGGCCAAGCTCGCACCGGTGTAATTACCACCCCCCCAGCAGAAAACCGGCATGAAGCAGTATAGCACTGTGTTTCGTACGGTGAGCGGGTGTCCGGAGGCCTGTATTCCCTCCCTATTTCTCTCCTGTCCTGTTCTAGTCCTGTCTAAACTTCCTTTCATTGATCCTCTCCTCTTATTCCCTCCCCTTCAAACTGGCAAGGCATCTGCGACAGTTTACTGTTGAAATCAATGATAATGTTTTTTATTTTCGTCAGAAACATTCGAAATCTTTCGGCATTTTCTTATAGCCCTCATAGTTTAGATTTGGCTTTGAAACCTACTTTAAAAATCAACCTGTTTATACTATTCAGGTTTAACCGCCAGTAAATTCACAGTTAAGTTGACGTAATATAATGGCCGATAGCGTTCAAAGTTAAATGATGAAAATATTTTTTTGAAATTTTTAAATAAACTTACGATTTTAATGATTAAATATGAAATATGTTTTTGTAGGCTAAAAACTGAGGGAAGTATAAATTTACTATAGGATATTAGACATGATTTACGGCCGTTTTCAATAATGTATCAAAGATTATGGATAGATTGTAATCTCAGAAGTAAGCAAAACAAGAGATAGTTGAAAATGGCCGTAACTCAACTAGTATTCTTAATTCTTTTTTTTTTTTTTTTTTTTCGCCTTTGGCAACTGGCACGTAGTGCATTCTACCATTATCAAGTTTTCTTCTTCTTTGCAAAGCCACCAAGGCTTTTGGATTTGGGTAGGAGTTAGGACAAACGTAAAGGTTAAAAGATTAAGGAAACTTTTGGAAAAAAGATAAAGGGGAATTAGGTAGAGAAAAAGGGATCAGTGTAATTTAAACAGATACATACATTTAGAATAAAAACTTATAATAATGATGAAAGTATTAATATATAATATATATATTATATATTAATATATTAATATATTGTATATATTTAAAGTTAATATTTACAATTTAATACTATTATTTACAATAAAATGTGATAATGCACTATATACATTAAATGAATTAGTGGCAAGGAGTAGATGAACGGATGAAGGTAAGGGAATTTGAAGAGATATTAAAGAATAGATAAAGGAAGAATGATTATAGCGAGGGCAAGAAAAGAAAATATGGTTGAGGGTTTCAATATCCTGTCCACATTCGCATAAAGGATCTCTAATAATATTGAGTTTTGAGAGATGCGCAGCAGTACAATTATGGCCGATTCTCATTCTGATAAGAGTAGATGTTATGGATTTACTAAAATACATTTTGGTAAACCAAGGCTTTGCAGGGATGACCGGTTGTATGGCTCTATAATATTTTCCCGTACTTGTCGAAGTGCTATCCCAATGCACCGTCCATGAATGATAAAGATCGAGTTTATTTAAAGGAAGTAAATCTTGACAATAATTCCAAAAAGGATGTACGTCACCACACTCAATCGCATCTTTGGCAAGTTTGTCTGCTTTTTCATTTCCTACTATACCTCTGTGACTAGGTA
>LQNK01002916.1:151204-182186 GCA_001586405.1 Phoebis sennae | reverse complement strand
GCAACAAAACGTTCCTGCATTAAGACTGTTTTGTAAAAGGTGGCGGTCGGCCCCCTGGAAAAACGGTCAACGGTTCAACGGTCTGCATATATATTACCAAATTTTGTTATTATATTTTTTATATTTATCACATATTATATAATTTATCATCACAGATGTCCTAATTCAATAAATGATTTTAATGCTAATAAAATAATAAATATAACTCCAGAATAAAGGCCGGCCAAGTGCGAAGTGTCGGTCTCACGCATTAAGCAAATTTCATAACATCGTGTAGCAAGTAACTTTGCTAAGCAATCATTTTACATCTATTTACAGAATACCTTACATCTCCAACGAGGTCTACATTCGAAAAACAAATACTTTTAAATTTAGAATTCGATAATATAGATAATTTACAGAAATCCTTGTTGTCGGATTCATGGAAATTAACAATCACCAATTTATATATTAGCATCTTAACAATATGAATTCTACTAATTCCTACTATAACTACTTCTTTACTAATACTGAAAATTTGGATGATTGATTGTTTTAATTTTTTTATGTCACAAAGCAAGTAGAATATCTTATACAAATAGGAAATTAGATGGATTAATAGGATGTGATACATATTATTGATCTGTACGCACGGAACTTTCTGCAAACGAGCAACTAAACAAACAAAGTTTTCCTCTTTATAGTATAAGACATGAAGAAATCATTTACATATTCTTCTAGATCAAGATTTGAACGTATTGATTTGTATTTGAACGTATAGCATATAACGCAAATAATATTTAAACAACTGTTCCTAATCGAATAATTATATAATTTACATTCAAATATCATATTTTATGTGTCTGCAAATCTTGTTTGCTATAAATAAAATTAAGTTGAAATTAATTAGTCAAGACGTAAACTTTAAAGAGTAGAACGATCCGCAGAGTAGTAAAAATAAAGGTGGAAACGGACGAGAATTCTGAAATTCTGGCTGATCCATCTTTGATGGGACGACATTAAACTAAAAGAAGAAGAAAAAAGGTGGAAACACATTATTAAACGCCATGCGACCCGATGACACGTGATGCGTGTTTACTTGAGTCAAATGTATTGTTTTCTATCGACCATAATCACACTACGAACATCTATCGGGACGCCATGCGAACGCACACCACCCAATCCAGATGTATCAGGTCATGTAGGATGTCGATACGTTGCGTTGCGTCGCGTCGCGTTTTTATAATGTGTTTTCGCCATAATACTAATAAATGTAACAAATATTTCATGACCTTCGAAGATATCTGGGATAGTAAACAAATAAGGTTGTTTACCGTGTACCTTATTATGGTGAAAAATATATTCTCATGTCGTTTTAACAAATTAACGCATACAGGGTTAGTAGATTTTCTATTGACCTACGTTGTAGGCGGGAGGCCGGTACAAATATCTAGATTTCATGTTAGGTATGATATTAAATATTTCAAAATAGTTAACACGATTTATACTCACTACTTGTCTATTTGGAATAGGGATTGGAATAGGGATTGGAATAGGGATTGGAATAGGGATTTGGAATAGACAATCATGTTAGGTACATTCGGATTGTTTAAATTTTTTATTTTTTTATTCTTATACCGTGTCAACTACTAGTAGAAACATAAAATAATGCAGAAAAGACAGATTAATTCTTATATTGTCTTTATTACTAGGCTAGTACATTAAAACGCATACCGAAAGCAGAACATCTCTTGGCAAAAGAAGATGTACTATTTTAGCAGCTTCCGGCCGTTGAACCGCGTTAAAAGCTTCATAAGTCTTATTGTCTCATTTTCTTGTTTTGCAACAGATATTAATTCTCATATCATCTTAACTGCTAGGCATTAAAACGCATACAGAAAGCGAAACATGTCTTGGCAAAGGGAGATGTACAATTTTAGCAGCTTCCGGCCGTTGACCCGTGCTGAGTGAAGTTGCGCGTGCGCTTAAAGTTACAGCCCAATACAATCGTAACTGGATTTCGAATTTGGTAACTGAGTGTTCATTGACAATTCGAACTTTCTTTTGCTAATATAGTGTATACGACGCGTGTTTCGGTTGTATTGGATGCGGATCTTATTATATTGAACAAAAAAATTGTATTAACAATATTGTTTATTCAATTGAATACTAAATAGTGTGCAAGCGTCTGGCAATTTAGTTTTTGTATATCACTAAATTCAGCTATGTAGATATTATATTTTGTGATCTTGTGCTTGGTATTAATTTTTCTAGATTTTTGGTTAATTAAAACATTTCATATAAAAAAGTAAAGTTAAAAAATGTCCCCGATTTATGGGTTTACCAATAGCAACGTTGAATATTAATCTAAATTGAGTTTGAACTTTCTTTTTTTAAATTGCGTAATATGTTACTCAAGTTGAATTAAGCCATGAAAAAATTTATTCATTGTCTACATTACAGAAAGAAAATACACAAGACTATAAATCTAACGCTTACAAAGTTGTCTTCTCTGTTGAAAAAAAAAATATAAATTATATGTTTTTATTTAATCAACTGCCTCCAAGCCAGATCTCTATTATTAGAACCCAGGATAGTAAAAGACGGTTTAATAAAGAAATACTCAACCAAAAACATATTTTTCTAACTGAATTGGATATAATATGCGCTTAGTGACCTAATTATCTCACCAATATTCTCAGATGAAACTGCAATTCGTTACGACCGGAGAGAGATCACGCCATTTTATATAACTACTGTTTGTATCATGCAAGCCACGTGCAATGTCTTCAATAATCTTAGATTTTAGTTTCTTTTTTTATATCTTAATGTTTTTCGCGTTGGAGTAAATCAATCTTCCAAATCTTATAATTAATTAAATGAGTAGTATCCACCCATCATAGATATTTTAATTAAAAATAAACATGACCTATAAAAAACTTTAATTATGATAACTTGTTATACTGAAATACCCAGATTATGTATTGAATTTAATTTTGGACTAACAAAGATCAAATTATGATTTGGTAGGTACTCATAATTATCATAAAAGTTTAACCAGAAAGATATCATCTTAATTGTATTACTTTAAAGTACGAGAACGAATAAACTATCTCTAATGATATCATTATAAACATGCTAAGAATATTTTGATAGTTTTCCATTGCCGCAAATAAATTAAAATTTCTTTGTTTAACTTCAATTCTAACGAATTTACAACATAAATCTTTTTAATTGGAGATTATGCTAGTGCAAACCCGCAGCTACTTCACAACAAGGAAGCACTAAATTTAATAACACACAATAAAAAACACTGTTAAAATTTTGTTTATTATTGAGACTGAGGAACGCATTAATATAATTAATGTTTTATCTATATCTCACTCGGCTCACGCAATTTTCCTTAACAAACATCGAGTATGTTAAGGAAATATGTTCTGATTTTGCACAAGTGAATCCTATATGCTTGAAATCGGTATTTTATCACAAATAAACTGAAGAACAAAGTCTGTAAGGAAAACGCCGCAGCTGTTTTTTTTTGGCTGATTATAAACCAATAGTTGCCATTCCAAGCCAGAAAAGGAACAAAATATGGATCTTCTGCAACCCCACATGTTAAACGACGCTCATTTAAAATGCTACCTACGTCAGTTCCCTATAAAAGCTCCCTAGTGCAAGCTTGGCCCCATTCGTGTCTAAGTAATAAAATCCATCGTTCAATGAAGCCTTAATATAAGGCGACCCGAATTCTTCTCTATTAACTTGAAAACGATTGTTATTAGCTGTTAGAACCACGTCCATAAACGTATTTACCAATATATGTCCATTCGACATATCGCAACAAAAATAAAAATTAAATCTGTTTCAAAATAACGGTATCTATGGTAAAATTATAAAGAGGATACATTTTTGTAATGTTTTCACCCACAAACTATACGACCGATTCCAAAATTTCTTTTATCATTAGAAAACTGCATCTTCAGGTTCATAGGCTATAAAATATATATAACATTATTTAAGTTAAGCTGTGCGGAACAGCTAGTCTAGTCTACACTAATATTATAAAGAGGAAACCTTTGCTTGTTTATGGAATGAATAGGTTCAAAAACAACTGGGCCGATTTTAAAAATTATTTCACTATTCGAAAGCTACATTATACACGAGTAACATAAGCTTATTATAGGTCTTATAACATTATGCTGCGGGAGCGAAGCCACGCGAAATAGCTAGTTATAAATAAAGTGATTTCGACACTTTATCAATTTATGGATTTCCTTGTATAGACCAGCCGTATTTTATTATATAAACAATTTCTAAAACCTATACATAACTATTTGCGTACAATAAAGTGATACACTATCTATCCCTTCACATCACCACTGTGAAACAACGTGCCTCTATTTACTTGTTTTCAATTGATAATAATGTTTACGTACATATTAATACGTATGACCTTTTGCTTCTAAATACTGCGACGTCATGCGGTCATGACCGAATAACGTTTACGTGATACGTCATAGTTTTTAAGTTACACCTAGTCATGATTTATGTTCGAGAATATACTGCACACCAAAATTCATAAAAAAAGGTTGTTGATTTAGTTACCTCCAATATCCAGAAGTCAAAAACATTATTTCATCTATGGACCCTAATTCCAATAATTAACATTATTACAATTCTTTAGTTAATAATTTTCGTCGTATTTATTACTTTTTCACATATATTTAAATACAAATAACAAAGCTAGCGTACTGGTAGCTTCAATCTATACTTCTATACTAATATTATAAAGAGGAAAACTTTGTTTGTTTGGTTGTAATGAATAGGCTCCGAAACTACAGGACCGATTTGGATGAAATTTTGTACAGAGATACTTTGAGACCCCAGGAATGACATAGGATAGTTTTTATCCCGAAAATCCTACGGGAACGGGATGTATACGCGGGTGAAACTGCGGAGCTCAGCTAGTAAAATATAAAATAAGAATAGTGTTTTAAGATGATTATCTTAAAACACTTTAATAACAGAACTAAAATTGTTAACAAAGTTTTTTGACATAACGTTGTAATTTCGAATTTAAATAATAATCCTGTTTATAGAAAACAATACAATTAAAAACATTTAACGAATACTTGTCCTTGATCAATTCCTACGTAATTATTTTAACACAAAATGTTCATTTGAATAAGGTTAGAGCAGCAATGTATGGATAAAGATTTATATACCAAATCGGCATTGGGAATCAGAATACTCATTGCTTGGTTGACCCAAAATTTAATGTTCATACGATTTTTTGTAATTGTAAAATTCCGGGATCGTTTCGAAAATGTTGCAAACTAAATTTGTTAAAAATTTTATATATTATAATTTTTATAATAGATGGTATTAGAATGGTTTAAAGAAAACACGCGAATAACTGTTATGTTTTTCTAAGCTGCCATGCAATTCTTTAGGATTTTGAGACTATTTCTATCACTGATGTTTCGAAAATAAAGGTTTTAACAAATATCAAACAAAATGTCCCTCCATCCGCAGTGGAATGCTAAAATAATTGGACTGATAGCATCCCTATTTTACGAATTGAACCCCGATGAAATCCATTATCTGTAGATCCAATTATGTGCCGTTTGCGGTATGTCATGTTATATCTCTAATTAAAAATAAAAAGTAGGGCAATATAAAGTTAATTACACTGAAGCAGGTCACAAAACGGCAAGAAATTGTCGTCCATAATTCTCACTATGACGTGAAAGTTTTCAAAATTATATTTACAGTTAGATAATTCTAGTAGATAACATATTATAACTATTAATATAAATCGAAATAAAGACGATGAGTTATAAATCCAATACTAAGCATATTTTTAGTTAATGATTTTCAGGCTATTGACGTTTAAAAGACAAGTAAATTTAACATTTTTAAACTACATATTTGTTTAAATATCCTCTATTTTCGTACTACTTTTTCTTCCTTTTCAGGTACCTAACGTACAATACTATAACAAAAATCCCACAAAACAAAAACATTAATTTAAAACAACGACCTTATATTTTACATTACGATAAATCCTTGTAACCGATTTGTAATAATGACCATTTAAATGAATACAGGAAAAAAATCAATATGTACTTATTCTAATTTAACTTCCATTATTTAATACCTGATCAAAACAAGTTATTAATCTTCTACGTACGAAAACTCGCAATAACTCACAGACAGCGTATTATACTAAACAGGTGTTTTTAAAAAGCCTGAAACAACATACTGATATGAATTATGAATCAGCAAAGAATAATTGTCCTACGTACAATATCCAGAAAACATATATAATCAAGTCATTTTAGCGAAAACCTCGATATGAGAGGTAATAAGCTAAGTACTTGTATATGTACATTAATTTTGCCGTTCTTAAAGTTGTCTCTAAAGTCTCATATAATGTCTGCATCGGAAGTAATACGAGGTCAATGATAAGATCATATCAATAACTTTTATTTCATTTTTGTTGAAATCTATACAAAGTCGGTGCAAAATCTTGTTAAATTGAAAATAGATAAGGCACCGACTTTGTATAGATTTCAACAAAAATGAAATAAAAGTTATTTTCTACTTTTTAGAGCGAGGAAGTCGGTTTCTATTTTTTGGCAAAAATTTTTATTTTATCCTTTTTAGTTTCCTGTGAAGGGTAATCACATCATCTAGTCACAATTCAGTTGATATATACATCATTAAACCTTAACCGCAGAGCTTTTTCCGTTGATTTTCGAGGAGTTCCCTGGAATATCTTCCACATGGATGATCAGACTTGAACCAAATTTCTATAGGACCACACATGAACTCTACTCTTTCGAATGCAAAAAAAATTTTTCAAATCGGTAATAATAAACCGAATCCGAATAAACGCCGGAGATATGCGGTAACATACATAAAAAAAAAAAAAAAAAAAAAAAATACGGTCGAATTGATAACCTCCTCCTTTTTTGTAAGTCGGTTAAAAATAGTTTTTAATAGATAAAATAATAACTTTTGCCAAAAATGGAACCGATTTCCTCCATCTAAAAAGTAAATTTTATTCTAGCCGAAATCTATACAAAGTCTAAAAATAGACAAAGGCACCGACTTTGTATAGACGGCAAACCGACGCGATCGGAGAAAGATCAGACGCAGGATCAGAGGCTTTACGTGCTCTCCGAGGCACTGGGGTGCACCAACACCGCCAACATCCGGATCAAGGCTGCTACCAAGATGTTTTGTTAGAAAAAGCTCAATAACATTTTTTTCTTTTTGCAAACATTGAAGTACTAGTGACTCGACCAACGAGGCAGAACTTATAGTAAATAGTAAAAATATGTACATTAGCGCTAAAATTTTTACCAACATTCTCCTTAAACAAACTAAGATATCAATCATAATATGCATTATAACAAATCTTCAGATAATCTTTTAAAAAAACATAAACATTAAAAAAAACTCTAATTTAACATTGAACTCTTTTCTAATTTAGATCATATTAAAACGATATAAAAGCTATTTTTGAATGACGTAAAAAAACCAACGTTTATTCTAACACGCGATTACATGGTACCCGACAACCTTGGATGGCTATTTTAAATTACGATGGTGTTGTTAGCAAAATTTGTTTACATTTCGTTTTTATCCATCGCTGAACATAAAACAAGTGCTTCTATTATGGCAGTGAACTTTAAGATAACAGAACAATAAAATTGTGTTTTATCATAAAAGTCATCTTATATGACTATCTTTAATATGAACTATCTGTTCCACGCGGCTTCGTTTCTGTAGCATATTGATAAATTGCTTATAATATAGCCTATGTCACTCAGTGAAGATACAGCTTTCGAATGGTGTAAAAATTTTCTGAAATCGGTCCAGTAGTTTTCGTGTGATAACACTACAGACATTCAAAAAGACTTTAAAAGATTTTATCAAAAAAAAACTATTTTTGGATGCCGTTTTTAGCAAGGATCTCTTACAGTAATAAGATCAGTCCAACATATAACAATTTAAACAAAAAATAATCATAAAGAATTCACGTATTACACAATGAATTAAATGTTAACAAATCGTTATCATGATAACAAACAACGAAACGCAATAGTAATTTCCGAGAATTGTTGTTGAAATAAAAATATTTCGTACAAACGACGAAACAGTAGTTTATCGATGATTACTTTGTTATTGGCATTGCCTTTATACATTGTGTTTTAATATACTATACTAGCTTATGACCGCAGCTTCGCGTTAAATTCGCATAAAGAGTATACAAAAATCCGTCTAGTGGATGTGGCGTAATTGATACACAAACATCCAAACATCTAAATATCCATACTTTCACATTTATAATATTAGTAGGAAGTAGGAATTTGCGTTTAATTTCCTAATCAAATAAACATTTTTTTGTGATAAGATTATTTACGTGAATGACGTCTTTATAATTATGATCCTCACATAAAAACAATACATCATTACTCACGCCCATATTCTCAATTTTCAAACATTCAGGTTGCCAATAATATATTTGTTTTTCAGTAAGAGACATCTTGATTCCGAGAGCTAGGATCATTCTTTGAGGAAGTGTTTGAGACAAGCTGAAAATTGCTTGCATGATACATTTCCTATTATACCCCGACATAGAACTGTAGCCCTGGCTGGTGAATACCGGGGCTTTAGACCTGGCAGGGAGAAAGTCCCACTAAAAGGTCTTTTTGAGAATTCTAAAGGGTATGCATGATAGCAAAATAAGGACTAACGTACTACAGCCGCTTCCTTTGCTATTCATTACTTTTAATACGATAAAGTAGTGTGAATATGCTGGAATATACATGAATATTAGGCCAATTGAAGTACATTTGGGAGACATCTTTTATGGATTACAATCTAAGATTGGTTTGGCTTTTCAATGAATATATTAGGTATGAGTATATGTATCACGATTAATCTCCTCGCAGTTTTGCCAACAAATAACTTTGGCAATTTTTTTTATTTATAAGGCACCAAAAGGTAATAAAAAAAGCTTTTAATAAATCTATTTATTTATAAGAAATAATTCGCAAAGCGTTTTACACTGTTTATATAAATTGGTAAATGGATAATGTAGATCCGATATTAATTTTAAAACTACGAAATTATAATTGTTATAAAAACAAAAAGAAAAGGATCAATTATTTTAAAATAAAATTTTATTACAAACGAACAGAGCAATAACGTTTAAATTTCAACCCAATTTCGCAACTTTATCATAATTAATGTACCGTAGTGTTTAGTAATTGAAAATGCGTCATTTTGTACTGTTGTATGACTAATACGCCACGTGGCGGGTTATCTGATTTATCATTTGCTGAACACGTGTTAATGTCTATGGGAACCATAGAGTATTAATAGATATAGAGCAAGGTAGTACGCAGCGTTCAGCGGCTAGTCTATGGACAGTTCAATGAATTAATGTTTTACGAATTGTTTAGATTGTGATCCAAAACAACTGGTTATTAAAGTTTATTTGAATTTAAACGATTTGTTTACAATACCCATGATAAATAATTTCTCTGTTTTGTTTTTTGGCTGTTGCAATTGCATATATTTTTAAATTTTTATGTGAGTCTTAACTTGAAAGTTCTAGTTAAGACTTCGTAGACTATACTACACGATGTTTATAACCACGTCTACGATTCGGTTTATTTAAAGCAATACATATTATACTTTTTTACGTCCCTGAGACTAATCGAGCCCTATATTGTAACGATAACCAATGAGGCGACAATGTTTTGGTAATTCATAATACCTGGCATTAATTAGCAGTTATGTAATGCGATTAATAAAAAAAGAAATAAAAAAAGTAAAAACAATATGCTGCATCGGTCGCAAATCTGACAAGGTATTTTTTCAGGTATCAGAAATCAAATACCACCCAACCTTTTCTTGGCCGAGGGCCACTTTTACGTAATTTAGCTCGAGTCTCGCGCTAACAAATTTTAAATCGTTCGCAGACCTTTGGCTTTGAAGATCACCAGTGGTAAATAACCACAGGTTTACATAGAAAGAGGATAGAATCGAATAGATAGGACTCTGACGACTCATAATTGAAAATCATCCGACCGACCTACAATTCTACTTCTTACCCATCCATAGTGGTTGGTTATTTCACTAGAATAAAGGATTTTATTCGCAACAATAATCAAATCTGAATCGGAAATTAACTGCGTATAGTATCTCGGCCGAGTTTCTTAATTGGATAAAATCATATTTATCTTTTCGCCATTTTTATGTAGTTGTAAATGGATTTAGTTCTGCTCTACATAAGATTATATCAGGAGTTCCACAGGGCTCCCATATCGGCCCTATATTATTCATCGCGTTCGTAAATGAAATACCTAATGTTTTAGAATACTCAAAATGTTTTATGTACGCTGACGATTTGAATTTTTTTAGAATCATCGACACAAAATATGACTCACACAAGCTCCAGAATGATCTCGATAAACTAGTTAAGTGGTGTCATGAAAACAAAATGGATTTAAACACTAAGAAATGCTATCTGGCCAGATTCACTCGCAAAACAAATCCGTTGCAGTACACCTACAGTATTAATAATGAAGCTATCACAGAAGTAGACCAAATAAGAGATTTAGGTGTTTATTTCGACACAAAGATAACTTTCATTCCTCATATAAATAATATCATAACGCGTGCTTCGAAAATGCTTGGTTTCTTGATAAGAAACATTAAGGGCCTACACAACGTTAAGATGAAGATAGTGCTTTTAAAATGTCTAGTTCGGAGCATACTGGAGTATGGAACAGTCGTCTGGAGACCCCACTATTCATGTCACTCCTTGCGCTTGAAAAGAATACAAAGAAGGTTTCTATTACATCTTGTCTACTCCAGTGGAAAATCAAGGACACAATTACCATCATATAAGGAACAACTATCGCACATCAGTATTAGTACACTGGAAAATCGAAGAGAGATGCTCGATATCCTCTTTGTATCAAAAGTATTAAACTTTAGAATTGACTGTCCACAACTCCTCCAGAAACTTAACTTGCGAGTACCTTCAAGATAACCTCATAAATCCATCCAACCTTTTTATCCTCCCCGCCGTAAAACAGTCTCAGGCAATAATTCTCCTATCTGCAGAATGTGTAAAGCGGTAAATAGTCATAGTAGCGATATTGATATTTTCTATCATTCCCCCAGCACTCTCCAAACAATCTTATTAAAAAAATACAGTTGTGAATGAATTTATATGTAAAACCTTATATAAGTGGTCTGTGTATGTTAGTAAAAATTCTTCTGTGTATGTATATCATTCTCGATGTAATAAGTTATTATTATATTGTGCATGTTGTGTTTGTCTGTAAGTGTTTGTAGCATTATCTCATGTATATTAAGATAAAAATTGTGATTTTTTTATGTATACAAACGTTGGCAAACCTAATAAATAAATAAATAAATAAATCTCTTCCAAATAGCTGTACTGGAATTTACAACTCAAACAATTCCACTTTAGCATCCGATGTTCACAGATAAACGTTATCAACGTGATAACTACTAATGTCTGAAGATTAATTAGCTATTCATATCGCGAATATGTGCTTTATTATTATCGTTTCGTACACTCTGCTTTTACATGTGTTTCAAGTCTAGAAATCAATTCATTAATAATATTTAGCTACTGATATGATTTTCAGCAATAACTACTATTAATTTTGAGACTAGTCAAATCATTAGTAGATAATCGTAAATAGTTTTTTTCTTGAATTGTACGTAATTAGGGGGCACGCTTTTGTGTCAGTCTTACCAAACAAAAAAACTTGAACCAAGCGAGTATAAAACAATAGTACAATGTACATATTTTTTGTCGCATCAAAGTAAAGATCACTATAGGTCACTAAACGATTAGTCATAAACAAGATAACAATCAGTTTACCTTTTCTAAAGAGCGGAAATAAATAGAGGTAACCTTAGTAGGCCTACCAATCCTACGATCCAATCCTTTGGACCCCTTCTAATGGGGGTGATCTATGTCGATCGAAGCATTCTTACTCCCATGTCTCCTGCGATAATAAAGCTAATAGGCCTACTATACTATCTACTACTTTGGTCCCCTTCTAATGGGGGTGATCTATGTCGATCGAAGCCTTCTTACTCCCGTGTCCCCTGCGATAATAAAGCTAATAGGCCTACTATACTATCTAATACTTTGGACCCCTTCTAATGGGTGTGATCTATGTCGATCTAAGCATTCTTACTCCCATGTCCCCTGCGATAATAAAACTAATGGGTCTACTATACTATCTAATACTTTGGACCTCCCTCTAAGAAATGGGGGTGATCTATGTCGATCGAAGCTTTCTTACTCCTGTAACTTCTGAGCTATCCTGCACTAGGGGACATCCCCACTGAATCAAAACATAGGTTATATAGCTTTTTGATAAACAGTTTACTTACGTAAAAGTACCTACTAACATCCTTAGCACGGTGCGCCAACGAAAATGTTAATGTTACTAAGGGTTATCGCAGTTCGGTCTTTATTCATATTTTTTTTAACATTTTAAAACCTTACATCGATATTATGGTCAAATTTTAGATCTAATCCTGCAATATTATTATGAACTATGATTTCTAAATATCGATTAAGTAACTCAAACCTACTTAAATATGAAATTGCATATTTACATACAAAAATATTTAATTTGTGATATTAACGATAAAACATTTGAAATATTATCATGCTTATTACGTATTATACTCTTAGTAATCATACCATGAAAATGTACCAAAAATTTAACCTTTCCGTGCACATAATTCCACCTATAGAAATAACGTAACATTTAATTATCGATTATTACCTATCCTCTGACCTCCTAAAAGCCCTTTTGTTTCTGGCAGCCCTACTCTACGAATATCGCAAGCCCGCAAACGGGAAACGTGGCCCTACAACAATGTATCTACTTCATTAAATATTCCCTACATAATTTCGGATTTGGCCGTGATAGTTCACTAAAAATGAGACAAATTATGTGTTTGATCTGCTATTGATATATTTTATTTCTGCAAAGAACAAAACTACGACTGAAACATTTAAAAGAGGCGGTGGAATAGGTTCTAGATATGTCACCATGAAAAGGTTGGAAATTCTGTACACATTTGGCAATACAATTGATTATAATAATCTTGAAAAAACCATTTATAACTGTTGAGGTAATGAAATTCATATAACATATTTATTGAAGAGTCCTCCATCCTTTATATCTGATGATTCCAATGTCTGAATACTTTAACATCTATGGCTAGCTGCACACACACAATAATATTAACAATAATGTATTTTATTGTCAATTTCTATCACCGTATATCTATTATCTAATAACTACTGTTAAAAAGCGTTCTTCACTTGTTAAGACTGCGCCATTAGACTGGGTATGAACTAGATAGGTCTAGTCATTTCAATTAGGACGAACTCTAATAAGGTTTATCTCGAATATAATCTTTCAAAAACCCTATTGTAGCAGCCCTATTAACGGTCACATCAAGGCCGCTAACGGGAAACGTAGTCCTACTCGTACAGTGTGATAAACATTATCATACATGCATACATACCACACTAAATTAAGGTGTCAAAATAAGTATATAATATGTGCAAATATGTCTGGAACTAAATAATCTAAGTACGGAAAAATTTTCAAATTTGTTACACAAGTTCTTTGTATTTTTTTGTATAATAACATGGTCCAGTGCTTGAGTGTACCAGGATGACAGAAAGCAGAGAGAAGTGGCGAGAAATCTTAAGAAGAAAGCAACAGCCTAAAAAACTCTACATGCGTTACTCTTGACGTAGTGGTTGTGATTACAACCACTACGTCAAGAGTAACACGATAAATACTCAGATCCTATAAAAATAAAACGAGTCGTTTTGCTGACGGACAGTAGAATATCCTATTAGGCGTAAGTCAAAATCAAAGGCGTATCTATAATGATAAAAGTGGCGTTAGCATAACTACCAAAACCTGGTTCCGATTGGTTGATTATACCAGTCGTTAATGAAAATGATTCATTTCTGTTATACCATAACATTTCGTCGTTTATAGGAATCGGACCTTAGATGAAGAACGTAATAATACGTAAACAAAAATAGAAGCTTTATAATGGGTTTAAAACGCGTTTTTTACACTTATTGATTGAAATGAAGGCTCTATTTTTAATCGAGTATATGTCGGGTCGGTTCTTGAATTCTTTAACTTTTAATCGAAAGCTATTATACTGAGTTCCATGTACAATATATTACAAAATTATATTTAATAAAAAAAACAATTTACACAAGGCACAAGAGAAACCGCAAGTGTTATTAAAAATATGTTTTATAATTCTTCTGTGGTCAAATTTTAAGTAGTCAGTCGCTTTATAGTTTTTTTCATAATTCTTTTTGTGTCTATTCATTCATTTTTTGTAAGTGTCTGTACTTATTACAAAACTGTGCAACACCATTATTTTGGGTACAGCAAAAAAAATATTATGAGATATAAACTTAATCTCCCATAAAACATACTTAACCCCTCGCTTTTAAATTAAAAAGTAATTCTATACTTTTCTATTTCATTGCTCTAAAATTCTTCTTTTTATTGAGGCGGGGAGATTTACGAAATGAAGCTTCTATTAGCTTCTACTAAACAAAAATCCTAACTTTGTATCGTAATTAAATGATTCCATCCATCCATCCATTCAGCCGGAAGACGTCCACTACTGGACATAGGCCTCCCCCAAAGTACGTCATAATGATCGGTTTTTGGCCTTGGGCATCCATCTGGTTCCGGTCGTCTTAACCAGGTCATCCGTCCACCTAGTAGGAGGACGTCCAGCAGTGCGTCTCCCTGTCCGAGGTCGCCACTCCAAGACTTGGATGCCCCGGCGGTCATCTGTTCTCCGGGCTATATGGCCTGCCCACTGCCACTTCAGTCTTGAGACTCTTTGAGCTATGTCAGTGATTTGAATTCTCTTGCGGATTTCCTGGTTCCGAATCTTATCAAGCAGAGAAACTCCAAGCATAGCTCTTTCCATTGCCCGCTGGGTCACTCTGAGTTTCCTCATCAGTCCTTTAGTGAACGACCATGTTTCTGCGCCATAAGTTATCACTGGCAAAACACACTGGTTGTATACTTTTGTTTTCAAGCATTGCGGGATATCCGACGAGAAGACTGTGCACAACTTCCCGAACGCGGCCCATCCGAGTTGAATTCGGCGGGTTACCTCCTTCTCGAAGTTTGACTTACCCAACTGGATCGTTTGTCCCGGGTATATATAGTTGTCGACAACTTCGAGATTAGAGCCTCCCACTGTGACAGTTTTCGGTTTGACATGGACATTGAACATTATTTTTGTTTTATCCATATTCATCGAAAGACCTACTTGTCGGGAAACTCTATGGAGGTCTTGAAGCATAGAGTTCAGGCTCTCCAGGGATTCTGCCATTAAAACTATGTCATCGGCAAATCTAAGGTGTGAGAGATATCTGCCGTTGATGTTAATGCCAGTTCCGTTCCATTCGAGAAGCTTGAATATATCCTCCAGTGTTGCGGTGAAGAGTTTGGGAGATATAACATCGCCCTGCCTTACACCTTTTTGTATTCGGATTGGTTTTGAATACTGATCTTGGAATCGAACTGACATATTGGCCTTATCGTATAATCTTCTCAATACCTCAATGTACCTGAAATCTATTCGGCAACGCTGGAGGGCCTGAAGCACAGCCTAGGTTTCTACCGAATCAAAAGCCTTCTCATAGTCCACAAACGCTAAGCATAGTGGCAGGTTATACTCCTCTGTCTTCTGTATAACCTGCCGCAGCGTGTGGATGTGGTCTATGGTACTATACTTTTTACGGAAACCGGCTTGTCCGGGCGGTTGGAAGTCGTCTAACCTTTGAGCTAGGCGATTTGTTACAATCCTTGAAAAAAGTTTATATATGTGGCTCAAGAGAGAGATAGGTCTATAGTTCTTTAATAAACTTTTATCACCTTTCTTAAATATTTAAAGTTTTTCTTTCTAAAATTTTATTTTCTTTCTTAAATGATTAAAGTAATATTTTTTATATTTGGATTTAAAATTTAAATATTTTACATATTTGAATTAAAATCTCATATTCCATATAAATACACAAATATTATCCGATAATAAGCAAAACTAATTTCCAATTTTCTTGCGTGTGCATCAATTGTAACTGACAATTGATTCTTTGTACTATTTGAAATATTTAAAAGTAAAGAAAATTTCTCACACATCTTTTCTTATTATATTGTTCTAGAACATGAATATTTATAAATATACGTTTTAAAGACCGAACACACACTTATATGACCTTTTGAGAATGTTAGACTGATACAAAGACATAAAAAAACTTACATACTTTCCAAAACTATCTGTGATCCACGTGACATCGTTGTGAAATTAAATATTGATGCCAAGAAAATTCCCGCCAAAAAACACCAACTATTTTCAGCCACGACACAAATTACCAAAATACACTAACACATCTACTATCTAGAGATATTCCATTCACAGTTCCAATGTATAAATGTAAGTTCGAATTTTAAATTAGTTGCTGTCGATTAATAAGAAAAGCACGTTCAAAAATCGAATGTGTTTGGCCAACGCGTTTGTAAACACTAATGAAGCGAAGATGCGGTCACTAATAAATATGTTATCTGTATATGATATGGCGGGTCGAGCACCCGTCCACAACTGCGCTATGTCTCCATTCGATCGCACATATTATCAAAACGGTCGTCAGTATGTATTTATTCATGTATTAATTCAGAAACGCCTTTGTTCTTTTATTTCTAGTGCGTTGACTTTTGACACTTAACATACGTAAGTGTTGCAAATATGGTAAATTAATAATCAATAATCAAACAAAAAATTAAAAGATTAATTATGAAATGAATTTAAATTTTTATTTCATTTACTTGTAGTTGTGATTTCATCTTGTCACGTATTATATTTTAAGAAGAATAAAACACAATTTCTAGTTTTATAATCTTTATGTTATATTTTTATGCACAAATAAGACTACATATTTTAGACGTGTTTATTTATAGAAATATTTTAAATTAAAATAACAATAAATTATAACTTAGAATTTCTGACACTATACAAATTGCAAATATGTATATCAAAGCAAAAAGTCATTATTTAAATATTTTCGAAACAATGATTATACAAAAAACATTTACTTTAAGACAATATAATTCGTCTTGTTTTTATTCATATTCATTACAAAAAGAAATACAGACTAAAAATAAAATTGAATGAATCTATAACCACCACACATTTTGTCTCAAGTTAAATATTTAACTACATGTTTTCTTGCAACTTTCTTGTAAATGGATGACATATCATTCCGAAGATTTCCGTCTTCCGGCATTCTGAGTTCGCGCCAAAAATATTATATCATACGTGAAGTAACAATGCCAATCTGACAGAGATATGACCATAACTTTATTTAAAGAATATTACAAAATCGCAAGTCACGTACGTTTTAGATTTGTCTTACCTATATAAAGATGGCAATCGAGGATTTTGTCTAAATAAAGAAGTCGTTGAGGCCTATCTTATAAGACATTAAAGGAATAATGTAAGCAACATATAGCTCAAATCTAGAACATCACTCTTCGCCACAGATAATAGGTAGAAGTAAAGAAAGATTGAGAATTATTCACCACTCAAAAAAGGCAATTAAACATTGTTTTTTTTCAAGAGCTTTATGAGCTGGGACACTTGTGGTACATCCTACTTCCTTCTAATATTATGCGTGAAAGTTTGAATGTTTGGATTTTTGGATGTTTGTGTGTCAATCACGTCAAACTGAATGGTCTTGATGAAATTCCGTATGTACTGATAGGAAATTTGTTGGAACATATAGGATAATTTTTGTTCATCCATAAGACTCCGAATTTCACGCGAGAGAAACCGTAAGCGAAGCTTGTATGTAGAAAGAAATTCAAAGTGCACCTTGTTCTATAGCAGACTCTGGCAGACATATGACCAAAACATTATTTTGAGAATATTAACGAAATCGTAAGTCACGTACCATTATGAATTATTTGTAATAAAGATGGCAATTGTGGCCTATCTTTAAAGACATTAATGGATATAGAGCACCCCAATTCAAGATCATCATTCGCCATTGATAAAAGACATAACATTTTTTAATCCCTTATAATCTATGAGATCAAGAGGAACGCGGTTTTTATTTTGAGGGCAAAAATAAATGACGGAACGTCATAGTATAATATCTTATTCGAATCGTTTTCAGTAACGAGCGGTTATAATCAACCAAGCGAGACCAAGTTTTAGTAGTAGTGTTAATTAAAGATACGCCACGTTTATTATAGACACGCTTTATACTTAACGCCTAGTACGATAGTGTACTGTCGGTATTAGTAAAAGGACTCGTTTTATATAAGAACTAGGCATTATACAACATTAAGGTTGTACGTCGGCGAAGCAACGTGGAACAACTACGTACTAGTATTCCATAAAACCTGAAGAGCCTTTATTATTGATGTTTAAGAAAATATTTCAAAATTTAAAATTCTATGTATAAAATAATCAGAACATTATAGACAAAGTCTTGTAGAGACTAGAACAAATCAGATTATTTAAAAATATACACAAATTACAATGTAATATGTAATTGTGTTATAAAAAAAATAACGAACAATAACAAAGCTTCGTGATAATCAACATAATCGCCTTTATGTCTTGAATCCGACAAAAAAATTGATTTACCGCTATCAAGCTACGCTTATTGCTAAAAAAAACACCGGAGATTAATAAATAATAACGTATTTGGAGATGTTTTTATGTCGTTGATTTTAGGATGATTTTCGTAATTAATGTATCATTAATGTAACTATAATTTGTGTGCTGGTGTCATTTTTTTATTTTTATATTGTAATAATTAATTTAATTCTACGCACATTAATCTACCTTCTCCGTTACCTTTATCTCTGCTAATATTATGAGGATGAAACCTTTGTTTGTTAATAAATAGGCTCAAAAACTACTGGACCGAAAAAAATTCCTTACACCATTAGAAAGCTACATTATCCACTAGTAACATAGTCTATATTATAGGTGGACCTCACACCTATTTTAAGGGTCAGATTTCCAAGAGATGTAGGTACGTATTGTCCTGTTAGTTGGCTACAAAGAGTGACAATACCAATTCTTTAATTTCTGATTAAAAAAAATTGCGGGATGTTCCACACTAACATACACCCGTTATTTTTGGGGGAATTTGGGAATAGAAGGAGACAGAAAGTAGTCTATGTAATTTTCCAGCACTTGAACTGTTTCCACATAAAAAATCACACCAATCCGTAGCAGCTCCGTTATGACTTGAACGATAGACGAACATGCACACTTTGCATTTATAAGATAAAGTAAATCGTCTGTCTGAAAACTTTTTTTTTATCTATGTATTATCCATAATACGCTATTAATGCATTGAATTTTTAACAGGATATTGCCTATTTTAAAAAGCAATCTGTGTGTCACGAATAAAATCTTTACTACGAATATAAAGCTAAAGAGTTTGTTCGTTTGTTTGAACGTGCTAATCTCAAGATCTACTGGTCCAATTTGAAAAATTCTTTCTTTTTTATACAATTTATCTAAGGATGATACAAACAATTCTTTGAGGAACTGTTCGATCGATAGATTGATAACTGCTATCCAAAAGGTTCTTACTCCCCTAAGGCCCATTTATTATACAAAACTAATCGATCACAAGTTATCTAAAGTGGTACCAAATAGTTACATAACACAATGGTTTCAACTGCGCCAATATCGAAGCTATGACGTAATGACAATTCCTAATTCAAAATTCATTAGCGAAAATGATATTCGAAATTGGTTTATTGCATTTATTTCTTTTTTAATCTCGAAGCCATAGCAATTTGACGCGATAACATTCTTCATTACGAAGTCCGCTCCATTAATTAGTTATGTGCCTACTACACTATCTGTACTATTTAGCACATTGACGAGACACAGAAATGTGTATAATTAATACGTCTAGGCGTTACGGAATGTGGGCGAACATTTATTGCAAACTAGCTGTGCGCCCGAGTTCCAGTCGGGTATATAGCTCGCTCCCGAGGGATTTCCAGGATTAAAAGTATCCTATGTCCTTATCCTGGTCCTTAGCTATCTCCGTACAAATTTTATGCCGAATTGGTCCAACCGATTTCGAGTTATAAGTGTTGCTGGACCAGAGGCTTGAGCCAGAGGCTGGACCAATTCCTATATGTACATCCTTTACATTAATTATATCCTTTACTAGTTGATCCGCGCGGCTTCGCTCCCGTAGCATAATGTCTAATTGCTTTAAACCTATGTATGTCTAATGTATCTCGTGGATAATGAAATTTTCGAATGGTGAAAGAATTTTTAAAATCGATCGAGTAGTTTTCGAGCTTATTCTTTACATACAAACAAAATTTTCCTCTTTATTTATAATATAGATTCAATAGGGAAACTACTCGCGATAAATAAACACAAGGTAATACTAAGGTTCAGGAATATAACCCTATAATCCTTATTACATTAACGACAAGGATATAACACCGAATACATTCGCACTAAATTCAATTGCATATAAATATGCTACACGCATACGAGTATGTGCATTGCGTAACGCGTAATTACATTTCAGTGTTTACCCATTCCTGAATAACGCTGATAGTTCAATATTTACATCCACTAATTGATACAGTGTACTCTGTAATGAGAAGGTTATCGTGTCCAATTATGAAGTTTCTGGGATCAACCCGCGTGACACAATTACGCGTGACGCTAATTTAATTCACTTTTAAAATTTTATTCAATATGAACCTTAATATGTTACACAATTCACGTGTGTTCTACTACTATTATTATAAATGTCTATCAAACACGCCCAAACACTGAATGGATCTCATGAAATTCGCATGTATGTCTGCATATTTAGATGTAGTATGTGTATCAATCGGCTGCTGAATTTTGGATACAAATAGATATAAGCTGGATAAGACAAAGGTATAATATAAGGTACTACCTTTTATTGATTTAATAACACCGAAATTACCGTGAGGGAACTACAGGCAGGAGCTAGTTTTGGTAACCAATAATCATTATTGTAAATTATCTAATTATATCAGTAGTTATCTTAATCAAACTGCACTGCGTGTAAATTAACTAAGGTCGGCGATTTAGTTTCCTTTTAACTATAGAGGTTATCATTCGGGGCGTATATTTTTTTTAAGAAATCTATACTTAATATTATAAAGCCGAAGAGTTTGTTTGTTTGAACGCGCTAATCTCTGGAAAACGTGCTAGTGCGATTCAAAAAAAAATTTTAGTGTTTTTGCCATTTATCGAAAAAGGCATATCATCCTGATAATCTCACGGCTGCGAAGCCCTGAGGCGCAGCTAGTAATAAATAATTTCATACTTTTATATGAGCCTAAGGGACTAATTGGACACTAAGGAAGGCCGTTCCCTCTTTTGTTCAAAAGCAGCATTTTGAATGGAGTCCGACTTCTCGTAACTATCTATTTTTAACCGACTTTTTAAAAAAGGAGGAGGTTCTGAATTTATCCGTATTTTATGTGCTATCTATCTGTTAGTTCCACACGACGCACAATTCATTGACCGATAACAATGCACTAAAGTGACGTCACAACTTGCATTAGACGTTTAGAACGTGACATTCTACACATAATAATAAGAGGCGTGAAAGATAGGTAAGTGAGATAGGATTTTTATGTCCTTGTGTACTAACATGATACATCGCTATTCAAATTTGACGTAAAAACGCGTCCAATGAATAAAAATCTATTTCCGTTCGTAAGTCTCGCTAAAACTCGAGAACGGCTGAACCGATTTCAATAATTTTAGTCTTAAAATATTCGTGGAAGTCCAGGGAACGTTTAAACGGGAAAATATGAAAACATTGTGAATTGAATAGTAAAAACCACATGTATATTTTTCATACAAATAGTTCATATCTGTCAAATACGTCACGTTCAAAAATGGCGGTATGAAGTTCGTCGGGTCAGCTAGTTTTTGAATAAAAAATTTTTTAGAAAGATCATACATGAGATGCTTAACGAGTTTACGAGCTTACAAATTATATAGAAAGAAATCGTATATATGTTTAAAATTAACTCATCCCTGAACTAATTTGTTGATAATGTTGCAAAAAGGTTAACCAGTATTGTGATGAAGACGCAAGGATAGCCTTACATTTTTACATATAATTTGTAAAGTGTATTAATTTATATACTGCATATCCGAAGGCAATGCACTTTTCTACAAAGGTTAAAATAAGAAATTTGGGTTAGATTGTACAAGGCCTACTCAGTAAATGAACTACGCAGAATTACATACTTATGCGCCGCCTTTCCCCTCAAAACCACTGTGAAAGCCTTTTGTTGAGTCATAGACTAGCCATATTCACACACACATAATTTTACCATGTCAACGTCAAAATCAACACACACATTGAAAGATACTTATGATAGTAAACTTTTATTCAGTGCTATGAACCTTGTCCAGGCAACTAAATACTGTGCAGAGGTTGTAATACAACAAAAAACGTGACGCAAGTCAGTGCAAATGTACTGAATGCACTCACAATAATTGGTTCCTTAGGCTGCGGACACACTGTTACAACTTATACACTTTTATTGCTTGTTATAATTTCATATGACAACAATTGATACAGCAGTGATTACACATTTGTTTATAACAATAGCAGATTTATAATGAAAGACGTTAGGAACAATTTTGTCAATTAGCCAATTTTTTTGGGCTTCGATTGGTCTTATTGTGTTAAATAAGACTATATTTCCTATAAGGAAAAGTGTCATGTATAATCGAAATTAACAATGATCCTATGTTTTTGGCAAATGCGTTTAATTATACCTGATATACAACAAATTCTAAGAGGACTATGGATTAATGAATAAAATGAATCTAGATATTGCGTAAACCTCATTTCACATGCTGTATTCTTCAATTCTTCATTCACATCTTTTAAATTCCAGCTTCATAATATATTCTCTCATAACTTAACAGTAATTAGTAATTACTAATGACAATTTGTTTCTATTGCAAAAAAAATCAGATTCTTTCTATTAGTAATATAATTTAAATAAACAATTTTGTACTTACTAACATGTAAAACATTTAATAAAACTGTCATATGATAAAATTAATTAAAACAATATGCATCATTAAACAAGAATCATATTTCGTCATTATCACCAATTTCCTTGACGACAAACAATCAGTTTTTAATAAGCAGAACTATACAAAAATAACTCATATCAAACAGCCTTATATTGTATTTACAATTGCTTACTAAGACTGATAGGATGTTTACAATTCAAACTCTATCGCTTACATAATAGAGTTCAAGTTTCAATGCAATATTATCCTTTCAGTACTCATGCACCGAGTTTGCACCGAGGGTCAGACTTAAATCATGAATTCAGAACATTTGATTTATTTTAACTAGTAAGTAGATCATGGCTTGCAAGTTATTTGAGTGATCCATAGGCAAATTATACAATAAAACAGAATTGATGAAATTTAACTTATTAATAATAAGATAAGTACAGATTATACAAGATATAATCAGGACTTTTATTTGCCTTAAAAATATTTCAAAAACAATGATAATCATTTTTTTCTTTTACTCATAATCTGCACATATAATTTAGAATACGAATATTATTATTTATTAAAAATTATTTAACAAGTAGTCACCATATTATCAAATTTATTATTAATAATAATAAAAATAATAATTAGGGCATACAGATTAGTTTTCTTACCTTGGCGTCATTTATAGTTTTATAGAATAAAAATTGTACTTACCAAATAGACTGAATGTTGGACAAAATCCTGAAGAACCTGTGAGAATCCGTACCAATAATTTGGAGAACGTTTAACACTATTTAAATCAGCCCACAACACAACACATTGAATTTTATAACTTCACTATTATGTATGTCTCGATCTATAATTCACCAAAAGGTTGTTGACTTCTATGAATATTTCATACACTTTAAATTTTTGACTCTCATTCGTATATATCAATAAACAATATTCACATTCGTTTTCACTTTACTACTCTTTGTTTCCGAAATCCACAATTGAAGTTCACAGCTTAAAAAAGGTGACATTTGACGTTTAGTATAATCACAGACATCATAGAAACGTTTATTTTAGGTACAAAAATGTTATGTCTGTGATGTAAGAAAAAGATTTTTTCTTATTTACATTACACTTTAACGATAAATCAATGTTATACAATATTACAATACCAAAAAACAAACAAATTGATAAATATGTATTTAAAGCAGTAGTGTCGTATGATTGAGAAACTGAATCAATCGATAAAAATCGGTTTTTTAACAATATATATTTTTTAAATAATACTGTTGAAGACCTAGTATTATATTGTAAAATATATTAAAACAATTTTTTAACAACTTCAATCATAAAATAAATTATCATTTTTGATTAAAGTTAAGGAACGTTTACCAACTTGGACATGCGCAAAACAACTTGAGTATTATTGATTTATTGCCATAGAATAAAGATATACCTTAGATTAATAAACACATGTGATAAACATTTATTTTAACATTAATAATGCTCAAAATATCTTCCGTGTTGGGGTTATACGTTCTTTTAGGACTTTTCATTAAATGCAGAACAGAAGATGCTGGAACATTTACTTTTAAAGAATTTCAATACAAAGACACACCTAAAAATGTTAGTAGCTCTATGAACTTATTTAGGTCATGATGGAAAGTGATTTTTTACATCAAATACAAAAAATATAAAGTTCAGATAATAGTCTACTAATTTCTAAAAAGTCTACTAATTATTATTTCAGGAAATGACTTTCCGGGAATTTGAAACTGCTTGTGAACAGAGTAGGGTATGCAGTGGATTAAAGGGTCTAATCCGGACACATTGTGTACGCGAATGCGTTTCTCCATCATGCTATAGGGAAATTTATCACGCAGATCCGGTAACTATGAAATCCATTTACTGAGTTTTAATTTCAAGAAACAGACAAATGTGGACTCCAATACACTATTCTTTTTGTATTTATACGTTTAAACGAAAACATATTCACATTTTAGCAGCATAAAATATCATTTTCGAATAAAAATCCTATTTTTCAGTTGGAGGAAGGAGAAATTGATGTACGTTTAAACTCATTCAAAGGCTGTTTTATTCAAAGAAGTGGTCGCACAAGAAATTGATTTCGTTCTACTGTGATTTCGTCTTTCATCTTATGTGTAAATAAGATAAACAAAATCCGACGAAAAATATTATTTGCTTTGACGGTGAGTTTATAATAGGTAATTGTTAGTACTTAACGATAGAGATTTATAGCACAGTCACAGTAAATACTAAATATGTTAATGATTCTTAGGACTGAAGATCCATACTCCTCAAATTTACGTTTTTTTCAATTTAAACTTGATTGTTGTTGTAATAGGACAAAAACAGTTAATGCAAACGTATAGTACGTATGCGTACGTTTGGAGCTCCTACTCAATAAAACGTACTTAAAGATGTAAGCGCAATAATGTGTAGATACAGCTAATTTAAAAATATCTTTTCAGGTGGTAGCTGGTATTACAGTTTCGAGGCAAACAATGCTTTATGCACTTCTACGCTGGAATCTTAAATTGAAATTTACATAAATTTCAGAACATGTTTTTGAAACAAAATATCTGTATTTGGTCCTTCTTACACATCTTCGCAATAATAATAATTAAATAAACATTTATATTTTTCATTATAAAAGATTTCTTAATTCACAGCTCTGTGATTTTTCTTCTCTTCCGTGATGTCCTATTACGGAATAAAGTAATGGATACGATTTATATCGATTATAAAATACATTTAGGAACTTTTGACCTATGACTTGTCTAATTAGCTTTTTTAATATGTTTACTAAACTTTGTCTTAACATTGTGCATTAAAAATTTAATTAAAAATTTTAAAAAAATATGTGTAATTATCTTTCATTAGCAATTTTCCTATTATAATTGACCTCACATAATATTTGTAAATAAATATATTTTTGATCAAATTTGTTATGATTTATTACATATAACCCATTTTTCATAGCGTGTATCTAAAACAAAACCATAACTTAACAATATATATCCTTGTTTTTTTAATGATAAAGTGAACAATTATAGAAAAAAAACTATATACAAGATTCGAACTCGCCCCCTTTGGCGTGCTATACCAACACTCACACAAATCAATCATCATGCTCTATGGGATTAGTGGAATTGATCAATTGAATTATATTTACTTTATGAATAGAGTCATCTTTATGTGAGTTACAGACCTTAGCAATTTGATATATACTTTAATCTTAGAATTACATCCTTTAATTTTCATATCAACTTTAATAGTATATTGTCACCTTAATGGTTTTGTCATACGCTTATGCATTATAGCCAACATCGAAAAATATCAATCGTTATTGTTAAAGATACAAAAATAAAAATAAATCCGTTAAAACTTACAACGGTGCTAAATTTATTAAGCACTAGCCACGCCCCGCAGTTTTACCCGCGTAACTTCTGATCTCGTGGGAATACCGAAATTAGAAAATTTTATACACTTGATCTTATCAGATGTTAAGTTGCAGGAAGACAAATACATCTATGATAACCGCATTCCAATCGGATCAGTACTTTTCTTGTGATGCATGCACAAACATACAGATAGACAGATAAAAAATTTAACCACGTTGTTTAGGTTTTATATCGATATATAATTTCAATGTAGAGCTTTAATAAATATGCATAATTGGATAACTGTAAGCTCTAAATTTTAATAAAAATCGGTTATTTTATTCTTCTGCAAGTGACACATGAATAGGCGGCTTTAAAGAAAAACCGATTGAATCGAGAATTATCGATTTTTCTTTCACCCTTACGTTCGTATCAAACTCACACTTGCCATCGTGAGAAACGGTGTAGTGCGAAAAAAAATAGAAATGGCCTCCTTGTGTAGACAAATTGTTCGCGGAAATGCTCTCAAAAGTGTTCTTTTTTCCACCGCTCGACGGGGATACGCAGACAAAAGTAAGAATGACCAATAACCTTCACATAAAATACTTCGCCATAAACGTCAAAATTAAGTTACGTAATGTCAAAAGCTATATTTTGTAATTAATAAAATATATTTTTCATATCAGAACCAAAATTATTACCCCTACAACACAATCTTCAGTTTTTATTCTGAAGTCAACTGTGTTTACCATATAGCTAGATCATCAGTTTCATGATAACAAAACCTACTGAAAATCTGTCACACATGATCAAAACATTATTTTATAATAAATTAAATCAAGAAATCTTAGCAGACCTACCAAATATCCCATCGTAAAATAATGCCATTTTATAATCTTTACATAAGCTTAGAAAAAAACGAAGTAAAAAATATTATATTAGGTTATATCTTATCATTTACTTTGTATCTAGAGCAAGATAGATTGGCTTATTACAATATGAGACTTAAATTATAATGAACTTATTTACAGCATTGATTTTTCAAGTTCCCTGATAATGCCAAATAGGTATATTGAACATACTTGTAGCACTCCCTGTATGATTTTCCTCAATGCTTACAATATATTATTGTATAGTTGTATCGTAAAACCAAAAAAACTAGGTAAAGATTAGTAGGTTCTGTAATGGTTTTTTTGTTCAAAGTTTTGTACCAAACCATTCATTCTATTATGAAATAATGAAAAATATAAAACATGAAAAAATATTCAACAATTAATTTGAGTTTTTTATGTTTGGTTATTCCACATATTGCTTTTACTAGGGTCCAAAATTGTAGGTACTTAATTATAAATCTTTTTTCAATCTCAAAACTGAAAATGATTGCAATTGATTGTAAAACAATAATTAAAGTAGGTTTATATTTAAATTATTTTCATGTTAGTAACCAAGAACACCATTAAATGTGATGTGTTAGAATGTGATATTATGACTCTAAAAGTAAAAATTTACAATGTAGCTAACATTTTATTCCCCAGTGATGGTCGACCCCATGGAACACGCTACTGGTCTGGAGAAGAAGGAACTGCTCGCCCTGCAGTCTGGCAATGATGACCCTTTCAACATGAAGGTGCTCAAGAAGGCTGCAGGCACAAGGGACAACCCCACCCTGGTGCCCTCATGCTTTGATGCCCGCATTGTTGGGTGCATATGTAAGTATGCTTTTTAAGGTCATGTGAAGAAGTTTCTCTATGATTCATACTTAATTTATAAGAATGTCTGATATTGAGTGTTAATTTTACTCCCACCATGGTATCAAAATTTTAATTGACGTTTTTTAATTCATAAACTTTTAAATTTGTAAAATTCCATATGCTATACTAAATGTATTTAACCCTAAAACCTAGATGTTTTTACTAATTTTTATATCTATATTATAAAACTAACTTATCCACACGGCTTCTCCTGTAGCATAATGTTATATTATTATATAGCATGCTGTTTATAATATTATCATCTATATTTTATTCTCACCATAATAATGTCAATATTTCGTAATAAATTAAGATGACAGAAGTGATTATCTAATTAACACTGTCATAAATATAAACTACTAGAAATGCTAAACCCTGTACCAGACATTTAAAAGAAGTGATTTCAAGGCAGAGATTTATTATTTTTTTTTCTAATTTCAGGTGAAGAACATTCGACTAGTATCAATTGGCTCTGGGTACACAAGGTAAATACTTTTTAAACATAACCAAGACATTTTGTCTCAAGTGTATATTTGAAACATTAGGTATAATTTTCACACATTTTGTTAGACATGCAGGTTTGCCATTTTTTTCTAATATCAAAAGCATGTGCTAAAAAATTACCATCAATTTAATAAATGTTATAATAGTTTTAGTTTTGTATGTTAGTTAAATTATTTTGTCAATTTTGTGATTGTGACAAATACAATATTATTAATAAATAAGTTTTCGTTAAGAGATTCTTCAAACCCTTCCTTCCTCCCTCTTCTGGGTCAAAAATAACTATACATTTTTTTTATTTTCAGGACCATCCCCGCCGCTGCGAGTGCGGACACTGGTACAAATTGATCGAGAAAACACCTCTGTAAAATCAAGTTATTTTAGTTATCAATTCGTAGTGTTTATTATCTGCAATTAATGTACGCATCGATCTGCGCACAGCATTTCGTTCTATGATCTATGATTCCTGTATGACATTGTGTCAGTTAGACATTCATGAACGAAAGCCAGAAAATCATTAAATAATTGTAAGCATACTTAACCAGTGTTTCATTCAGATGTTACCTACATGCAGTGTTGTGTTGTTAATGGGTATTTAATTTTATGTAGCTATTAAAGAATTAATCATAAATGGGATTTTATTTAATACCCCTTAAATAGGAATGCAAGCCCAAATTATACATGTATAGATGTTATTATTCTTATAAGTTACAATAAAAAATATATGTATGCAGTAGTAGCAGCGTAACCTGCAGATGTACGCAAGCAATATATTTTGATTACTTGCCTATTTTACATCAAATTAAGTAGATAGGCTACTTTTAAACTCGGATTTGTGATGGGATCGGAAGTTACGCGCGTGAAACCGCGGGGCCCAGCTACTATTACATAAGTTTGCTACTTTATTTAAAAAATTGCTTCTGTTATAAGTATGTATTCTGAAAAAGGGCTAGACGATCCTTTGGGGCTAAATTATACTCAAATAAGGGATAGATATAGCCCCAAAAAGACTCAGGTAGTAGCACTGCTCCAATACCATAGAGCATATAATATTTAATGCACTCTGTGGTAACCATGATGAAATGAAATGATAGAAGGTGTCACTCTTGACAATGACATATTTATGTTTTGAAATATCAAAGAAAACCCGATGGCTCGAAAAATTATTTTTCAATTCATTATCTATTAATTAATTACAGTAAAAGAAGAATTTAATGGCATTCGATTTTAGTTTGAACTGAATTCAAGATGCCTCGTAAGTATTGCGTTGAATTATAAGCATAACAAAAATAGGTACCAAATGAATAGAAAAAACATACCTTTTTTAATTGTTTTCTCTTTGAATAATTTAAAATTTGCCTATAACTTCCTACTATTCTACTTCCAACTAATAATATTATAAATGTGAAAGTTTGGATGCTAGTGTGTCAATTAAGCCGCAACTACTGAAAAGATTTTAATGAAATTTTACTTACAGGTAAACTAATAACGGAATTAGGTGATAGGCTACTTTTAATTCCGGTATTCCTATGGGACCGATAATTAAGCGGGTGTAACCATGGGGCATGTCTAGTTCTAAATAAAATTTCATTAAAAACATACATTTTGCAATAATACTTTGTTTTAACAAATATTTAAGGTACAGAAATGGAGAATCTAGATACTGTTTTATTATATGTATAGATTACTTTCAGATCACACCTACTACAAGGTGCACATAGCGGATGGTTTTAGAGACGATTGTGAACAGTTGGTACACAAATGTACACAATTAGAAACACTGAACTTCCACACTTTCACCAATCTGTGGAAGGAGATGAATTTCTATTGTATTTATCAGTAAGTGTGTAACATTTATTATCAGATGGTTTTTATTCATTGATTGAGCGATCCAAAAACATTAGCTAATATGAGATATAAAAAGTAATAAAGATAATTTTTTTTAGTTTGTGGGATTGAATAAAAAAAACATTTTAAAGAATTTTAAAAGCAGTTTATTATACATTATTATTTAACCCGACATTATCAATTGTATAAATAAAATGAATAATAATTATTTAGCTGTTTTAGTTTTTAAACACTGACCAAAGCCTAAAAGACAGTTACAAATTTAATAGTTATAAAACATTT
>LQNK01002916.1:121890-140064 GCA_001586405.1 Phoebis sennae | reverse complement strand
AGGTACTTTTAAGAAAATAAATATCAACAGGAAGTGATTCGTGTCACACGTCTTTTGGAGGAAACCAATCACATTTTGTAAAATTGTTACAAAAACCCTCAGATTACAATATGCACCAATCATAAAAATCCTTCATTGGAGCATGAAAGTGAATACATACAACATTGTAATGACGTCTCTCCAAAATTAAAGGATTAATTTTTGAAACATCATAAGATTTTATATAAATATAGAATTAATTATATTATGATATTTTTTATATCCTTATCGTCTTAAATATATTATTAATTTTCTAATTAGTTTAATAATTTTTTTACGAATAGACGTCTCTGCAAAGTATTACACATATGTTTGTCTACTTGAGTCAATGCGCATGTCAAGTTGAAAATTGCAAATGGCGTCCGTTGTTATTGTTCGTACCGATTAACTATTTGTAAAATATATATTAATCTTTTTACTGATTTTTCTATTGAACTATTATTCTGATGTGATGCTATAACTTTCAATGATACGGCGCGACACGTAATAAGTACGTTTATATGTATTTTGAGTGCTTTTTTTCCAAATCTATGTGTGTCATGCAAATGGGGTAAGCTAGAATTATCGGATGTCGCTTAGGTTGTTTTGGATAGTTTCAATAAGAATACGGCGTGAAGTTTTGTGACCTAAAGTGCGAATATGGATTTTGCTTAAAGTTTATTAGCTATCAACTAGCGTTTGAAGTGTGGTAAATAACGAGAATGGCTACAATTAACTAATGTTCCATGCCGTGACTGTACTCCCCGTACATTTCAAAATGGCTGCTGCTCTTCACGATATATGAGCTTTGCGTCACTGGAACATAAATCAGTGGTTTTGATTCTTGAAGAGAATCCTGTAATTCTAGTCTAGTGGTTCGATGTGAAAAGTTGAATTTTAAATACAGACAGAGTCCCAGGCGAACCTGGGGCGGGACAAAAGTGGCGTATCATATGTTTTGGCAGTAGTGGACATTGAGTGACCATAGAACTTAAATTGCCTTGCGAACGAGCCGGAATGTAATGTTGCGCTTGGTTTTCCAGGATGATTTGGGACACAAGACAATAGAAATTGAGTGGTATTAAGCGGAATGTGACATTGTATGATAGGTAAGTGTGTGTATTTCGTTTATTTACATTTTGTCGATCGTACAAGTGTAGTGGCAAACAAAATGGACACATTGCGAGGGTGACAACTAGACGGTCGGTGGTGGCGGACGTGCTCCCAGCGCCGCCGGGCCAGTTTCACCCGGCCGTGTGTTCATTTACTACGAAAACACGTAAACACGCAGAAAAGTTGTGTAACACATGCGGCAGTGTTTTTCCGACCTTGTCGGTGAAAAAGGGAATCTTCCGCACGAAACTTTACGCACTGTACTGTTTTCATCAATTTGCCATAAATGAATATATGAAACAGTGACAAGATTTACGATATTGGATTTCTTATAAGTTTTTTTAGTGTTTGTCAATAAATTACACTGGTACCATGTTCTTAGGTTAGAATTTTTCCTTTATATTTTATTGCCCCTATCAATATGATTTATTTATAAGCATTCTGTCTACTTAATCAAATGTTACATGATTTGGACTATAGTTGTAAAAACAAATAAAGTAGTGTTTGTAGTATAGCTCTATTTAAATATATCTAAGTATTACTTTACATAATTATATTATAAATGGTATGAATTTCATAAATAATACACAAAAGATTTACCACATTTTTCATACAACCAAAATTGCCTAACCATATCACTTAGAGTTCAATTATGAAACAAATTGTTGAAATAAATTTAAGTGTTATTTTATTAGTCTATTCCAAATTTGAGTAATGTTAAGTTTGATTCCCAAGATCTAGGAGTGAATGTTTTAAAGATGGTATAGAATTTCAAATAAAGATATACAGGCTAATGAAAAATAAAGGATATACAAATAAATTTCCTCCTATAGTATACATAGAGATTATTCATAACAAATAGGAAATAGCTAAAAATCGGAAGATAAAAAATAATGGTCACAAAAATATATTGCTTTTATCAATTGTATGATTTTATAGATGCACTTATATTTATGTAGTAACAGAAAACTTGTGACCTTATACAAAAACAAATTAAATAATAGATATATTTTATTAATTTTTGAATTTTCATTAATGCATATTAGCTCATACATTTATCAGACAGGTAGTAACTGATAAGCAAAATATAGTAATACAAAATTACATAATGCACTATTTACGTTTGCATTTATAAAATATGTATGTTATCTATGCATTTATATCTCCAACTGGATGTATCTTATTTTTTACATAAGAAAAAAGTCTGACACAATGAAAACAGAAAGAAGTTACCTATGTATTAAAAACTAAAGATGTAATGACATGGAAGATAATATAAGCTCAGTAGCCACAACTACCAATAATGCTATAGATGCAATGCAATAATGTGAGGGATGTGAGAACTTGGTTGCCTAAAGAAGGTGTCATAAATAAATCACCTGGTTGTCTCAAAAATATGGGCCAAACCTAACAAATTTTTCATTGGTAACGCTGAAACATTGTTGAAGTCCATGTGCAATTTCTCAATATAGTGATGTCAAGAATGTCAAGTGTGAAAATTATCAAAAATTTTGTATTGCATATAACATCTAATATAACTCCAATATTCTATAAGAATAATGCCTGATACCCTATAAGATAGCTTAGCTTTACATAATACTAAAGATATGCTTAAAATTACAACATTGTTAATTCTTCCTTTAATTTCAATATATTTTATTTCAAATGACATGATTGGAATTATGAAGGAAAAAATAATTTAAATAGTTGATCAACAAAACTGATAACAAGTTCATGTGATGATTACAAAACTTCAAACAGCACAAAAATTTTGTTATACTCTAAAATATGTATAATTAAGGTGTGTACATAAGATATTATATTAAATAGCAATAATAAAAAAAATAATTACAGGCATATATGACACAAGATAAAGTATTGAGAAATGGGAATCTGTATTACTATTAAAAGGCAAACAAATGTATCAAAAGGCTTCATATCCTGAAAATATAGATAAGAGAAATGGACTTGAGAAAAACTTATCTAATATTTACTTTCACCAAATAAATGTATGGTGCAAAATAGAGAATTTGCAATATTTTAGAAATTGTAACTAACTATATTACAAATGTAGATCACAGTCAAATAGGGAACTTGAATAATATGTAATTTATTTACATGTAAACCTCTCTAAATAAGAACCTTTTTCCTTCTACATGGCATTGTATAATTTTATGAAATGATTGAAAAAATGCTATATAATGTTGCATCAATAATGACTTAGCTATTTTAAAATAAGAAATCAGTTATGTTATTGAAATCATGATGGATTATTTTATGCCAATAAAGTTAAAATAATTATTTAGTATGCCGATAAAATATTGTTTTACAAATAATACTTACAATAATAATAATTATTTTCTAAAAATATATTAATACTTTAGACATAACAAACAGGAATAAACCCAATAGAAAAATTAATAATAATTTTATAATTAACTACTGTATAGTGATTTTGTTAATGGATAGAGCAGTTGATAAGATTACACATTATGTTGGTGACCTGGACCTTTTGATTTACATTTCATTATAATTAATGAATTTACACATAGGATGAAGATGACAGTGATACTAAACTTGTGATAAAAATTAGAATATTAGATATATTTAAATGATATTTTTATCACATTTTTGTATGTTAATTAGCAAGAGTGAATTGATTGGAGCAGATTTTAATTTAAATATTTTAATGTAGTTTAAGCTTTCGATAAAACTGCATACATATGACATGATAATTTTAATTCATGCATGTAAAAATATTAAATACTTGTATTCTGAAATATCCATTTTATGAAAATAGTTCTAATTTATAGCTAAATCGTAAACTTGGACTATCCTCAAATGTGCTCCACATTCAAACTTTGTATTTTTTTATGATTTCTGTGTTGTGAAGAGTATTAGTTTTATATTATTAAATTGTTCTTTTCCTTGTCTGTTTCTTAACTATTTTTAGTAGTTCAATGTTTGCCTTAAAGGTTTTAAATCAGTATCAACATTGTATCTATCAAAGTCTGGGGCACTATTATATATATCTAATTTTAATGTATTATATTGATATGTAATAATTTGATTTAACATGATAAGTAGTACATATAGTATGTATAAGACAGACTATAAGAGAATCAATAATTTTACCTATAAAAAATTTACTTTTCATTTTAGTAGAGACTTGATTAATCGGAAATGAGAAGTCCCTGCAAACTTTGACAAGTTCCTTATGAAATTATAAGGAGATAACAATTTTTCTTAAAATTAATAATATAACTTTGTAATATGTATATAGTACTTTATGTTTTTTGAATTGTTTGGTAATATCCATATAGATAAAGGATCCATTGAATTTCAATATTATCCATAGAATTCACAGCCACAATTGAATATGCACTATTTAATGTTTTATAGTTGGGGCTACACTTATTGTTCGGCCATATTGTATTTTAAGTATTGAATTAAAGACTTTTTTACACTATTTCCACTATTTCCTCTATTTTAATAGTGGAAATAGTGTAAAAAAGTCTTTAATTCAATACTTAAAATGCATTTCCACCAAGAAGTCACAATACAATCTATCAATTATATTGTATTTTGTTTTTATAAAATTTGCATCCTAGATGTAGACCTGTTGGTAGAACTTAAATCTACACTAATATTATCAAAAGGAAAACATTGTTTAGTTGTAACAAATAAGCTCATAAAGTACTGGACCGATTTTAAAAATTGTTTCCATATACAAAAATATAAATATGTATATAACAATCTACTTTCTTAGTTATACAATAATGTAATTAGTTTATAAGTTTTAGTAATTTACTTACTGTAAATAAATAAGTAACATTATGCTACACAGATCAGGTGGTAAATAAATAATTGTGTTGTTAATATTTCAGCATGGCAGCGGACAGCGACGGGCCAGGCGCGGCGGGCGGCGGCGCGTGCGGCGTGGTGGTCACCTGCGAGGGCGACCTGCGCGACCCGCGCTTCCCCGCGCGCCTGCGCCGCCTGCTGCGCGAGCTGCGGGTGCTGCTCGCGGAGCCACACCCGCACACGCTTAAAGTTAATAAGGTGAGTGTAGTTACCTATCTATACTCTATAGTCCTATAAATATATAAATATTCCTGGACATTTAACACAACGCCATCTAGTCCCAAACTAAGCAAAGCTTGTACTATGGAAACTAGATAACTGATAGACATACTTAAACATACTTCTTTTTTTGTAATTACATACATACTATAGATAAATTAACACCCAGACAGTAGAAAATTGCAATGTTCATCACATCATAATTTTCTGCTCGTGGGGATCGAACCCTCCGGCGCAATAGACCATTGCTGAACCACTGCGCCAAGCGGGTCGTCAGTACTATCTATACTCTATAGTTCTATCTATACTCTATAGTCCTATACTCTAGAGCCCATACTCTAATAGTCCTATACTCTAGGCTCGCAATCTTTTTCAATCCGCGACGTATTTATGGGCTGTTATAGGTGTAGACGCCCTAGTGTTAGCGGGGTCTGAGTTCTAGTTGTCTCGTCGTGACGCACAGTTTGGGAACCTCTGGTTTGGGAGCCAATAATGTATATACCATACAGTAGCAACTAAAGTTGCTATAAGTATTTTGCTTGCTAATAAGTATTTTAATTAAAATGGAAAGTACTCGCGTTAAAAAAAAAGATTATACTATGTATAGACCTGTTGGTTGGTGAACTTTGAACTTTATGCGTTCCAATTAAACAATAATTTTATATGTGTGAGAAAAAAAAATTAAGAAGCCTTAGAACAAAACTTAAAGACTTAGTTTATGTTAGGGATACAGCATAGGTTAATAATATTTTTTTAAATATACTATAATAGCTGTGCCCCACATAAATAACCCGTTCTAGTGGGATTTCCGAAATTAAAAGTATCCTATGTCAATCTTCTGCTCCCAAAATATCTTCCTACGAATTTTCTGCCGAATTGGTCCAGTAGATCTAGTTATAAGTGTAACAAACTCGTCAAATATACCTACTCGCCTACTCGTTTCTTGTGTTTTAAATAGACCATGAGTTCTTCCGTGTTTATGCAAAACTTATGGTCTATATACCAAAGGGGCCATATATGAAACACCTCCATTGCTGTGACAGCCCAAGCCGGCGATCTTGATCCCCAATTTATATACTCTTACCTATTTTCAACTCCTCACTTAATTCTGAAATTTGGTTGTTTCTTTCATTTATCGTTTGAATTTCATCAGTGTCAGAAGTCTCTTCTGTTTCTTATTTTGAAATTGATTAAACGAAATAAAACCATAACTATTTTATTATGGTGTAATGTATGAACCCTTAAAAAATGAAGAAGAAAAATTACATGTTAATTTTTATACATAGTACAACTTATTTGCCAATGAAATTGAGCTGGTTTTGCATTATAGGAAATAGGAAAACCTTTTTAATCACAGGCCCCTCAAACATTACAAACGATAAGCTACATTTTATTACATTTTTTAATTACCATATTGAGTCATTAGAGTAGGTATATTTTAGGAATTAAATACGAATTTACATACGATTATAATTTTATATTAAGTGTTTTTTTTGCTTTCTAATCCTAATTTTTTACTTTTTTCATGTTACTATTTAAAATCTAAAAAAATACATAAAAAGATTGATGTTCGATCATGTTTTCCCATTGTATTTCGTTCAGTAAGTTAGGTAGGAGGGTGAAAGCGCGTTTCTTAGGATGACGTATCTTGAAGACGGTTCTCTCGCGGATAGGGATAAATTGATCCGAGATAAGAGTTCTTAGTTGTTATCGAAACACGTGTGCCGAACGAATGTCAAGTATATTTATTGATATTTTGCTACTATATAATCGGTAGGCGCGAACACAATCACAAATTTATATCGATTTTCGGGGGAAGTCACAAAGTCACATTAAGTTTCCTCACAAATTTGTATAACTATTAACTTTGAATGCCTTGCCCTCAGCACACTTGTATTGAATGTTTATATATGTATGGTAAATTTTTCACTGGGTAAAGATTTCTCCCCATATGATTTTCTGGCGCGCTAGAGTAAGTCCAAAAATCCTCTCCTCAGCCAATCGTCATACATCTCAACTCTAAATAGGTATTTTCCTTTAAACGTTTGATTGGATATTTCTGGACATGACATTTAAAAATTGTTAATATTATCTAGAGTAGACATAGTCGTGACTACGTTCCCTATTAATCGTAGTACGACGGACATATTTTTATAAATGACTCGAACCATAAAGTATTTTAACGTTCCTAACTATTTTTATTTCAGTTTAATTTAAATATGTTTTCGTTGAATTTCAATCACAAAATGGTTTTACAATGAAATAAGTATATCTGTTTTTTTATTGTCAACTGCACTGCAAAATTTTCGAATATCCAATTGCATACACTACGTAATATTTATTTACGTATTGTCGTAAAATCATATATAACAGGTATATCACACTGTCTATATTTAGTAAATTTATTTAAATTCATGTAAAGTGAAGCCCAGCCCAATACTAAAATTTCAGTATGTTGTTAACATAAAGTTTATATTGATTTTTTATGACAACGATTTTTATGACAAGGGCATGTGGTTCATTTTATGTTAAGTGATCATCACAGCATTTGGACATCTAAAAATTATTGAATCACTGTGTCCTTTACGTTTTTCATTTCGTTTAAGAAGAGAAAAGATCAATGTTTGCATAAATCTTTATTACTCTTGATTATATTTCTAAATTTAACATTTTCTGCATTGGTATTCCTAGTTTCAGTTAAGAAAATTAGGCATTTTTATTATAAGCTACTTTTTATAAATACATGAATATACCCATTAATGTACTACCCCCTTGGTTCATTGTTTAGTGCATTAAGTAACCAGGAAATAACAGTCAAATAGTGAGATAAAATGTCTAGGTCTGACAGGGCACAAAAGGTTGATCACCTACTGGTCCCTAAATAAAGGGGTACTCAACATTGGTGGTGGTGATTTACTTGGTAATAAGTTATAAAAACAAAAAAAAAGAAAATTAATAATAAAAGAATAAGGATGTACAGTCTCATAAATTTTTAAAATATCATAACTTATTCATTAGAGATAATGTAAGAATCTAATTTTAAAAGAATCATTCAAATCGGTCCATTAGTTTCGGAGCCTACTCAAATTTTTCTTCTTTATCATCAGGAGGAGCGGTGGAACTCGTAGTTTCGGAGTCTATTTAAATCTTTTTTCTTTATCATCAGGTGGAGCCGTGGAACTCGGAGTTTTGGAGCCTATTCAAATCTTTTTTTCTTCATCAGGTGGAGCCGTGGAACTCGGTGCGCGTGACGCTGTCCGTGCCGCGCGCGGCGGCGGCGCGGCTGCGTGCGCTCGCTGCGGCCGGCGCGCCGCAGTTGCGTGCGCTCGGAATATTGTCCGTGCAGTTGGACGGCGACGCGGCGGTCTCGCTGCGGCTGCAGCACGGCGCCGAGCTGAGGATCAATACTGAGGCTGATGGTGAGCATATATGAATAATTAGCTTTTCCACGTCGCTGCGTGCGCTCGCGGCGGAGGGTACGCTGTAACTGCGTGCGCTCGGCATTCTGTCACGGTGCCGAACTGAGGATCAGTTGGTGAGCAAATTATATGAATGATTGAGTATAAATTTAGATTCAAAAACCGCAATGTTCAGATTTAGAAATGGGGAGTAATCCATTTTACTATTTAATTGGCGCATAAGTTAGTTTTGCAACTATGGTATTGTTGTTTAAAATTATGTATTTAAAGATATATTGAATTTATTCAGGAAAACAATGACCTATTATTACAATAAACAGAAAAGGATATAGCTGACTTTTTTATACTAGGTTGGACATTGCGGTTTTTGAATCTAATAGACTCAATTAGCTTTTCCACGCGGCTACGTGCGCTCACGGGGAAGGGTACGCTGTAACTGCGCACGCTCGCCATTCTGTCCGTACCGTCGGACGGTGACACGTTGGAGACTCCAGCTGTTTTACTCGTAAACTTAAACCAGTCTTCGCATGCACATACTCGACAACATCTATAATTAATTTTACACATTTTACAAAATGCCATCTTGGCCCAAGCCAGCCAGTCTCGCTATAATTTGAGTCTTAACTTCTTCGTGATGATAGTGACGGCCGACAAGATAGGAGAGTTTCATCGCTTTACACAAGCCCGAAGTCGCGTCACGCAGTGTAATGTTTATATGCGCCGTAGTTTTAAGTTATTTAAGATGAACAAACCATTGAAGTACCAATTAAATTAATATTTCTCTCTTGATCTCGTAAATTATAAACTCATGAATAGGTAGAAAAACTTGGTTAGAAGTGCTCTTCACAATATTGTTATTATTCTTACATCAATCATCTTAATTTTTTTTGCCACTGTTTTTGTTAAACTTTTGTGAGGAAAATAACCATATTGACAAAGCAGATACAAATTAAAGATGATGAGTAAATCTTAACATAAAAGTTGACTTTTGCCTGTTAAAACTAATTTTGTTGAATTTACTGTGAGTAAAAGAAATAATTAAACCTATTGTTATTATAACAATGTTAAATATGACTTGGTAAACAATGTGTTAAACAGTTTTTTAATACGAAAATAATGGAGTGTTAACTAGGTGTGCTGTATTTATTGCAAACTGTATGATTTCTTCTGTTACCCACTTAAATATTAAAACCCACCACCCAAACTAATATTAGACAATAAATTTTATGTGTTATTAGATGTGATGCTTATTTTGGATAATAATAATTTCATAATTAAACTTTATTTTATTCTACACGACGAAATTAATTAACATGACAAATAATTGAATGTATTCTACTAACTTAGGTATCTTTTTGTAATTATTCGTAAGAAATCCCTAGTCCTACACGTTTAAACATTTTAAATATTCGAAATTTTGAAATTATGAAATTTTCAACAGATGCGGGTACATCTCGATCGCAAGCGAACACCGAGCTCCTCGCCGGCCTGGGCGGTATCGGACGCCTGTTATCAGACGACGGCGCGTCCACCAGCACCAGCTCTGAACCAGCGACGCCGAGGGACAACTTCAAGTCGCCCAACACCGTGTGTCCGATGGACGGCAAGATACCGCAGAACATTCCCACGCCGACGACGGATCGCTGCGAGTTCCCCTTCGGCAGCATGACGCAAGCGAGGGTTATACATAGGAAGGAGAATACGTTAGGTGCGTGGCTTTTGTGGAAACAGTTTTGGTAATGATGTAGGAAACGAAGAGTAGGGTAGGAACGTGCATCAATTCAATGTCTCATTGTTTTCTATAATCGTAAAAAAGAAAAACATGTTACTTGCTCGCGTTTTCTTTATTTTTCTTTTGCAAATTTTATTTATCATGCACCTTCCACCATCCTTTCATTATTATAAAAACTTATATGCTTATGGATAGTAGAACGACGTGCCCCACCAATTTCTTGAATTTTAAAATATTTTACTGTGATCAAAATACTTTGTCCTGATTAGTCTATTTATTTTAGTGTGCGTGTGCACACATGGGTAATGTGTGTGTTTATAAAATTTCACACAAGAGGAAGACTTCATACATATACTGTCAACGATTCAGAAGAATAGTGGGGCGCATGAATGATTTTATCTTTACATAATCTGAAATTGATGTTTACCCAACAATTTTACACTTGTTCTTATTTTCAATGTTTATGTACTAATTGCATTAGAAAACTTGGTAACTAATAATGTTGTACCAATTCCAGGTTTAACCGCGAGCCCGCTGCGGCCGGCCGGGCCGGAGCCGCAGTTCGCGCGGCCCTCCACGTCGGCGTTCCCCGGCCCGCCGCCCCCGTACCCCGCGCCGCCCTCGCCCGCGCCCTCCGCGCCCACGGTGGCCATGTCCTCCCCCCTGCTGGTCAACCTGCTGCAGAACGATGCGCCCGCCCCGCAGCCGAGGCCGAAGACTGCGCCCCACCCGGCCAAGCTGGACCGGCTGGAGGATTCACAGGTGCGTAGTAAACTACAGTTAACGCTTATTGTGGCCATGTTCTCTCCCCTGCTGGTCAACCTGCTCCAGAATGATGCACCTGCCCCGCAGCCGAGGCCGAAGACTGCGCCCCATCCGGCCAAGCTGGACCGGCTGGAGGATTCACAGGTGTGTAGTAGACTAGTGTTCTTAGTCTCGATGTCCTCCCCCTGCTTGTCAACCCGCTCCAGAATGATGGACCTGCTCCGCGGCTAGTATGCATCTTTTGCCATCCTGCACATATCGTAAAAACTTGTGTTATGTATTAACGTAAGCATAACATATGTAAATATTGATGTTTATATATAATAAAATTAGAATTGACTTCTTCACACTAAAAGTAGAAAATAACTCATAATTTACTTTTAAAATCCATTCAAATTCAGTGCACAAGACCATAACAAGATTTTGCACCAATTTAAAAATGGTTAGAAAGTGGGGGAAAAAGGTGGGAAACAAGAAGGAGAGGTCTAAAAATGTGCTGTTTTGCCCCTCAGGTGGAGTTAGCAGTCGGCCGAGCGCCGTTCGAATACCGCGGCGCGCGCCCCACGATCCGGCCGCCCGCGCCCACGGCCAGCCCGGTGCCGTCCCCGCCGCGCCAGCAGCGGCCCAACTTCATCCGGCGGGCCTTCGTCACACGCCCCACCCCGCCCGCGCCGTACCGCGCGCCGCCCAACGCCACGATAGTGACGCGCGCGCGGTTCCCGCAGTTCCCGGAGTTCCCGCCGCCGCCGCCGCCCTACCGGCAAGCGTCGCCGCGCCCGCGCCCGCCGCCGCCCCGCGTGACGCCGGAGGACCTGCAGGCGCTGCTGCCGCCGCCGCCCACCTCGATGGACCAGAAGACGCAGTCGAGCTTTCAGGTGAGACTCGATAGTAGTAGGATAAATTATGAAACAATTATATTTACAAAATACTATAAATAAATAAATATTTCTGGTAATTTAACATAAAGCTTATACTGTGGATACTGCCATAATGAATAAAATCTTATGTATTAATACTATGTATTTTTACTAGTTGCTATTTACTACATACTATGTGCTATAACTGCTCATTGATGTCATTGTTATTGGTAGGCATTTATAATGTTGAAATTATTATTCTAGCCATATGAATAACTTGATAACATACCTACACTGGCTAACCTAAATAACTAACGTTTTTATAAATAAATAAACTAACTATATACTAACATAAATGAATGGATTAACGCTATATATTATGATGATACAGTTAGAAAACAAAATACAAATGTCCCTATTGTTATTTCAGGAGTTTCAGCGGTACCAACAGCAATACAACGCTCGGCAACGCGCCGCGTCCCGCGCCGCGTCCACCCCCGACTGGAACGAGCCCTACCGGGACACGCTGGGCCTGTCGCTGCCCGACCTGCCCGACAACTGCGACCTCGACCAGCTGCTGCCCACGCTCGGCGCCGACCTCAACCTCGACGACATCTCCGACCTCGACTCCAACAAGCTCGACCTCCTCTACGAGCAGGACCTGCCCAACGCGGACTCGAACCCGGACGCGCTGCTGCAGGAGATCACCGGCGGCCAGTACCCGCCCGATGTGCCTTCCAAGTCCGCGGAGACGTTCAGCGACAACTTCATGCCTCCACCGCCTGTGCCTCCGCAATCCAAGTTCCAGAATAGCCCTAATCACACGGTCACGCAGAACCCGCCGTTCAAGTCGCCGCCCAACACCACGGTGTCCTCGTGTAGTATGAGCATGGAGAGGGTCGATAGGAGTACGAACCATTCGACTTCCATGCCGCCTCCGCTGCGGCTGCCGGTCAGAGCCACGGCCTCCGTGTCGACTGCGACGGTCGGCTCGCAGGCCACCGCTCAGGAAATAGAGGAACAGAGCAAAAGATACCTCATCAAAACACTCATGAGGGACGACGTGCCCTCGCCGCCCAAGGAGGAGAAGAAACCTGAGGAAGTTATAGTTGCGCAGTGTAAAGTGAAAGAGAACATCGCGGAGACGCCAGAGATTTTTGGCTTAGCGAAAGTAGCGGAAGACGATAGTAAAAAGGAAGATGATTCGAAGTCGAAAAATAAGATCATCAAGAAGGAGGTCAAGGATGACAAGCTGGTGGCGCAGAAGGGCGGGAAGCCGAGAACGGGCGGCGCGAAGGAGAAACCCGCCGTTCTGAAAGACAAGATTGTACGCGATGGAAAACCTGCCAAAGTTGCCTTACCGCGGCCGCACGCCGCCAAACCCGCGACGCCCACGGCCGAGGCGCCCAAATCCCCCTCCGGAGAGAAGGAATCCATTAAGTTAAGGCTAAAACTCGACAAGAACGAGCCCGTAGTGCAACCCATGTACAAAGCCGACGTCAGTTTCATCAACCAACAGGCCAAGGGTGAGAAACCGACCGACGGCGAGCTCAGAGTCCCCCCGCTACACATCAGCCTCAGAGGTCATTCAGCCGTCATAAAAAACTCGAAGAAAGAAAAGAAAAAATTCACGCCCGGTGATCTACATATGAAAAAGATTAAAATAAGAAAATCCCTCGAGTCGGACGACAAGTCCCATCGGAGGGATTCAGAGGAGTCTCTCGCGACGAAATCGAGTGATAGTACTGAAAACTCAAAGACTGACGAGTATTTAAACCTCAAGAACATAAAGTTAAATAATCACTACGGGGAAGGAGAGACTATAAAGACGGAGGTCGCCGGGGACACGAACGTCGTGTACAGAATGAAGACGATATCCAAGAACGCGCATATAGTGACCAAGTCGCACGACTATAAACTCAATAACAAAATACAGAGCTTAGATATGAAACTAAAAAAGAAGTCGAAACTTCTCAGCGAGAGCGGGAAGGTCGTGGAGAAAGAGAGGGACAAAGAGTGGCGGAACGACCTGTTAGAGAAGGAGGGGAAATACGCGCAGAACGAGGGCTACAGAGAGACGAACAACCACGAGGCGAAGAAGAAGTTGCCGGCCAAGGTGGACAAGGACGGTGCAAAATGTGATATAAAAACCAGTGAAGTGCAGTCAGTGAACGCGAACGCTGAGTGTGAAAACGAAGGTGCTAGTGAACTGGACAATAGGTTGCTCAAGTGTCATAAAGGTTTGGAACGGACGCTCAGTGCGGACGAGGAGGGCAAGTTCGAGCACGAGGACAACAAGCTCAAACGGACACTCGCCGACAGCGTCACCTCGCCCAACGGCTTACTGCCCTCTGAGAAGAAGAGGAAGACCGCCCATAGTTCCTGTTCAGGTAAGTCCTGTGTATTTTATACGTAAACGTCACGGTACAAACTAGCATAGGTAGATAGATTATCTATTTGTATATTGTTTAAGAAAATGGGCATTATGTAAATACTTGTTAATAAATTATTTTGATCTGTGTAAAATTATTAACGTGTTTTAAGGCAATGATATGTACATTAGTACCTATAAATAATTAAAACTTGATTGGTATAATTAAATTGATATTTGACCTTATCGTACAAGTATGTTATAGTACATACTTAAATTGTTTTTATAATTAATATATGTCTTTACATTTTTTTTTATTGAAGGGGTACTAATGGACATATTTTTGCCTTTAGTAAACATTTACAGATGAATTACTAAATTCTGTAGTCAATGTCAATATTTTACACTGAGTGCAGAATGTTGAAATAGTATAAAATTGTTAGTTTGTTGTATTTTAAGTGTACCAATAAAACGAAAATCTCAATCACTTGCTGAACCCAAACGAATAATAATATAAGTTAACCTTAAATGAATCTGTTAATCTATACAAATTTACTATAATTCAAAAGTTCAGAAAATTCTATTAAAAAATTCAAATCAATATTTTACAATCTTCAAAAATGTTCTTTTTATTGGTACAATTACTAATTTAAAAAAATTACTTAAATATTAGTATAATTCTAAAACAGTGAAATTTGTAAATGCAAGATTATTGCTTCTGTACTGAATTACTAATGAATGATCAATATATTTATTAATTCCTATTTCTATTAAATAATTTCAGAGAAACTATAAATTATTATAAATAAAAATGTATACAAATATATTTTATTTAACTGAACAAATGAAATGGACATATTTGAAATATATTTTCACAATGATTTTATTTTGCATGACAAATAATTTTAATTTATTTAAGATACAAAATTTTCCGAAACAATTTTCTAAAAACTTGTAAAGTAACGAAATTTTGAAAAAAATCACTGAATAAAATAACATTAAATCTGAAATCGTTACTCTCGCGTTTTCTTTCCTTTCACCCACTTAGGAATAGACTAGAAATTTATGTAAAAATAAAAAATATTTTAAAATATTGGGCATTGCGATTTTTTTCGCATTATGAGCTAACCAATTATGTTTTTCTCACTAATACATTTTTTTTTGTTACTTAAATTCAACATCATCACAGTTTTATCATTTAGAATAAGTTAACTAACTTATTGTTTTCATATCTAAAAATGCCCATTTTCTTATGCATTATTTGAATTTAAAGAATAACACAGAGATGTACATAGGTTCATTTAAATATACAAGAATCAGAAATCCTTAGTTATTAAGATAAAACAGGTAAAATAAAAATATATTTCAATAAGTTTTTGTTACATTTACTCATTTTAACATTAACTTATTTTTGCATCTTTTATTGGTAAAAAATATATAAATTCATGCTTGTACCTTTGGGTCATTTTTACTATCAAATATTACTGCAGTCATGTTGTAAACTGATACTGTTAATGACAACTATTAAGCTTATATCTTCTTACATTTCCTTTTCCTTATATGTTTAAAGAATACAAAAAATAAAGCTGAGATGTATTCTGAGATACCAATCTGAATATATCTATGGGAGGACGCGTCCTCCAGTGCGCTGATTCTATAAATATTTACAGGAGTACCTTTGTTTGCGTTCCAGATCCTCCTGGATCGACAAACGTAGGCACGATAGGCGCGAGCCGGGACTCACCGCCTGCCTCTAGTCAGCGATCCGGCGCCCTCTCCCCCCGCAGGAAGGATCGGCCCAAGGACAAGTCCTACTGCAAGCTCGTCGCCGAGCGCGCCGCCCGCCCTGAAGCCGACAAGTTCAGCAACCGGTCGCCCAACTCGCAAGCGCAGGGCGAGGACTCCGGCATCGAGTCCATGGACGCGTTGTCGGAGAAGTCGCCCAACCAGGCCAGCCAGTCCCCGCCCGGCCCGCAGAGGAAGGAACGCCTCGACATGCCCCGCTCCACCAGCCCGACGTCGGTCCAGAGGATAATAGGCGTCATAGACCCGGCCCCCGCGTCCGATGAGCTTTTAGAAAGGTTATCCTTAGCGACGGGGCAGCCTCACTACGACCCCGGCCCTCCCGATATCGACGATATGGGGGATATCGAAGCGGAGTTGGCCAAGATGCACGCGGAGCACATAAACGGGGACGACGCGCCCAGAAGACCGCCGGACGAAACCAATCAGACCAAAGAAGTTAAGAGAGAACCCACGCCTATACTGAGGGATGACGAGAAACCGCCCAGCCAAAGTATAGAACGGGGGGAGGACAGGGGGGACCCGACGAAGGAGCTTAAAAAGGAGGAGGACGCCAAACTCGAATGTAATATTGCTCAAAATGATGAAACGTGTAAGCAGGATACGAACGTTTCGCCAAAAAAGGAGAAGGGGGTCGAGGATTTCGACCATTTGCCCAGCCGAATTTCGCCACCGCTGTACACGTATTCTAATCCAGAAAAGGTTTCGACGACGGAGTCATCAGAGATGAAAGAAGAGAAATCAACTGTCATCTCTGAGAATGGTGAGATGAAAACGTCAGAAACGGAACTCAAGGAGAAACCTGAGCAAAAAATCGAGAGGTTGCCCCTGAAGGCGGATTTCCCCGATAAGAGCTTACTAGAGCAGCTGCTAATAGAGATACCGACGCCGGACTACACCGGCAAGAGACCCGAGTCGCCGTCGCCGTCCGCGCTGGAGAGGGTCGCGCGGAGCAGCGTGCGCACGAGGTCCAGCAGCAAGATGAACAGCCCGGCCGACGGGCCGAAAACGCCGCGGTTGAGTCCAGGCATCAATAAGATTGAGCGCTCCGACTCGCCCGCCTTGCAGAGGAATTGTTTGAGAAGCGGTTCCGTGGACAAAACCAGCCCCAGGATGGCCAACGCGGCGAACGCGCCGAAACCCGTCCCAGGCGCGAAGCGGAAAAGACGCGAGAGCGAAAGCTCCTGCGCGTCCACCATCAGCATGGAGGAGGGCCTGTCGCCGGGCCGGCCGAAGAAGAAGCCGCGGCGGGTCGACCAGAAACCGGTGAACCCCGCGGTCATCGGTGGCAAAGTCAAGAAGGACTCGGATAGCGACAGCGACGAGCCGCTGATATGCAAAGTGCGGGGGAAGGGCGTGAAGGGCGTGAAGCCGGGCGTGAAGGTGGTGAAGGGCGCGGAGGGCGTGGGCACGCGGCGCTCGGTGCGGCACGGGCCCGCGCTGTCCGCGCCCGCCGCCCCCGCCGCGCCCGCGCCGCCCAACACCACCACTGTGAGGCGGAAAACTAGGAGTGCCGGTAAGTACTTAGTATTCTATTTTAATTATTTACCTTCGTAGATACATTTTTTAGGTACTACCCTCTTTTCATAGGTACATAACAAAATAAAATTTCTAGATAGCCTTGGTGTTTTGCATAATGTCGTCTCGATTGTTAAAAGCATTTCTAAAATTTCAGAAAAACCAAATTATTTATAATCATTATTTAATATATTGTTATAACAATAAAGATCGAGTTGAAAGGTTGAGTAAAGAAGCTTTATCGTTAGAGAAAAATACACTGACAATTTTGTAAGGGACAGAATCACCAACTTATTTGTTACATTCATAATTTGTAAATTGACAATCAACCGACGAGACAATTGAACTAACAAGTTTTCCGTATCGTTTCCAGTGGGCGAAGGCACGCCGGCGAACCCCGGCGCGGTGCGCAGGCGGCGCGCGTCCCGCGACGGCAAGTGACGGCGGCGACGCGCGCGTCCGCACGCGCTGCCCCTCCCCCTGCCCCTGCCCCTG
>LQNK01002916.1:100302-111952 GCA_001586405.1 Phoebis sennae | reverse complement strand
ATATATTTTACAGAAATGTCTGATCGCAATATTTATTTATACGTTTCCGTTTTACCGCCACATCTATACAAATTTAAATAACATCAGTGACCTGCACCCAATAACATAAATGAAATATAAAATGCATCTGTTCCGTTGCACACAGAATTGAGAGTAATATTGACTCACTATTTTCGGAATTTTGACTTTTGAGAACATCATAAAATTATTTGTCTAAATTTTTACTTAGGAATTTAATAGAAAAATTTAAGTATTATGAACAAAATTGTCAGTTACTTTTGTTCTTTAATTATATTAAAAAAACCGCTCATTCAATGCGTTAACAATGACTAAAATAAACTATGACATTTACAATGCGTAGTGAAATAAAAATATCGTCCTACCCTCAATTCTCTACGCAACGTGATTTAATAGCCACAGATTATTGCTAAGTATCGTTTGTCCAGGATCGCCAGCGATCATGTAGACTCCTTGATCTCGAAGGTCTTGCCTTCATACTCCGTGTGGCCGTACCCCTCGTCATCGTACTCTAGCTCGCGGCCATGTTTGACTGACTCTATGGTCGGGCCATAGAGTTTGACGCAGACAATTTCTTTATAGTTTTCCATAGCTAACGCTAGAACGGAACCTCCGAGGAGGATCTCGCAGGAGGTTATGCGTTCTGGAGGCGTGTATACTGCTATGAGTTTGCCTGGAAATATTAACGGTGTTGTAAATTTCTATATGCTATGATGTCTTTTAATGATTATTAGAAAGGAAATAAAAAAGGTAACGAATATCGTAAAATATAGGTCGTGAAAATAAACAGGGTAGCTTACGAATTAATTACACGAAAAGAAGTGTGACAACTGCCAAACGATAAAATCATACGGGTTAAAAAAACGTTTGTCAAATACGAAAAGTGAAAAATATTCGGCATATAGAATAAATAAATAAAATAAATGGATAGTTGGTAGATGATAATTAAAAATTATAAAAAACAACATTCAGTTGTTAACAACATGAGCATTCAAGTAGAAAATGCAAAAGTATATATGTACGATATCCTTATTGTTAAATTTAAATAAATACATAAATATAAGTATTCTGGGACACTTTAACATAACGTCACTCAATCTCAGCATAGTTTGTACTATGGAATACGTATAACTGAAAGACATACACAAACATACTACATACTACTAAATACAAACTATACATAAATAATTAGTATGGAACATCTTTGTACACGCAATTAAGCAAAATAAATGATTTGATTTGAAACAAACACCCAGACAGTAGAAAACACAAGTAAAAGACAGTATAAATTTCTGCTCGTGACGATCGAACCCACACCCTTAACTTTAAGTGTAAACATATTCATACAACCTGTCCTATCCCGCACACTTACCACAATGCAGGTCCCACAGACGCACAGACAGATCGACGGCAGACAGATCAGCTGACAGCAGCAAGCCGCCCGAACGACCCAGTCGCAGCTGAGTCGCCGCTGATACGTGCCCGCTTAGAGATAGCCGACAGTTACCTGAACATTTTAGAATTGTATGATTTTAATTGGTGTTTTTTTGATTACAAATTGAGTTGATAATATTCTAATGGGTAGCCGCATTAAAACCAAAGGAATTAAATACCTATTCTAAATCATTGGGTGAGAAGCGTACGCTGCGAGCAGGTCACTAACCCTAGACTACAGTTGCCGTGAGATTCTCTCTCGAATAGGCCTCTTTAGAAACAAATGCAAGTGTCACGCTATATAAGCCATCTGTTAAAGATGTATAGGTCCCTACTACTACCTCATTGGACCGTTGTTCGTCAGTCTTTCCAATGACTTCTAATTTTTATAAACGTATAAAAATAGACTTTCTTGATGTTCTACAAGGATCTCTCCTAGGACCTGTATTCTTCATGGTCTTTATAAATGACTTTTAAATTTTAAGATTAGAATGCCTTGATGTTTTACAAGGATCTGTCCTTGGACCTTTGATCTTCATATTCCTTATCAATGACTTCTAATTTTTAAAATTAAAATTTCTTGATGTTCTACAAGGACTCTTGGACCTTTATCCTTCATAGTGTTCATTAATGACTTTCAATTTTTACGTACATATTTATTGTACTTTAAACTAAAATTTGAATTTATAACGGGCTACATACAATGCAAATTCAAGTGCACTATTTACCTGTAACCAAATCCCACACCAATATCCTAGTATCAGCGAGGGAAGACACCACACAACCGTCCACCGAGCTGATGGCCAGCGCCACGGTGTCACAGCCGGGCTTCCACTTCTTGAATAATGTACCCGATTGTAGATCATACACTACTATGAAGTTTGGACTGGGTTCATCGAGCTCTCGGGATACCACGCAAACGTATGATCCTATAGTAAATGAATAATATTAAAATTAAAAATAACTTTGATTTTTAAAAATTATTTATTCTACGCTTTATATTCAGAACGTCTTTTTGAATTACTGGGTTCTTCTTGGTAGAGAAAGCCTTCCGAATCGGTGATAAATAAAAAAATATATTAATTATGTAAACGTAAATGACACAACAAATTGCTTTATAAAAATTAATTCTTCTAAAGTTTTAGATTAAGAACTTCTTATTGAATGCAAATCAATTTATATCAAACAACATTAAATTAAAAATTTACTCATACAAAATGGATAAAACATTTTTCAATAAATTACTAATCAAATTCAGATAAAGATTTTTTCATATACGAGGATCGAGTTGGAGTACCACAGGGATATGTGTTGGGTACAACATATTTATTTAGTTTGACAATTGATAAGAATTTAAATATTTTATTTTACTTAAAATTAAGCAATATTAAGCTCTTACCTTCATAAGTAATAGCCGCTTTAGATGTAACGAAATCATGGTGCGGTATTCTCAGATCATATAATAGTTTTCGAGATGTTAGAGACCATACCAATAAAGGGAATGGCTTTTGAGTTTCATCTCCACACACCAACACTCTGTAAATTATAGCGAATTTATTCAAACATATGTCTAAATCTTTAGGAATACTATAAAATAATTAATCGTGCAGACTACTGATGAGTAAGGATTGAGATTATTAAAAACAAAAGTTATATGTTTATAAAATATATGGAGACTGATTGATTGAAAATAAACTGAATTAATATGATTTACCTTCCATCTCCCGATACCAATAACGAGTTCAAAAACCTATCTTCTCCAGCCTTGAATGTCGTGACACAATCACCTGCAAGACAAAGGAATGCATGAAATAGGCCTGACCTTTCATAGTATTTTCATCAAATAAATACAAATTTTAGAATGGATTACAAAAAAAAAAATTGTGAGTTTCTATATATATATATATAATATAATATAAATATATATTTTTACAACGAGTGACCCGCTCGCCATATAATCTATTACTCTATCTATTTAAAAAAATACCGCGACGAAATCCATTTCATTCAATTTTGTAGTAGACATTGAATTACAGTGGGAAGCGACTTTTATTTATACTATGTAACATTTATATGTCTATATTTATAACAATAAAATTTTGTAAAAAAAATCATCAGTAGTTACGGTGTGATTGACACACAAACATTCTAACTTTCATACTTATGATATTAGTAGAATTTCACATACCTGTTTCAATGTTCATGAGATTCACATACATCCTGTTCCTGGACAGAGCGACTAAATGCTTGGAGTCGTGCAGACCGTAGTACGGCATCTTTTGGTTCATCACGCCTTTTAATGCTACCACGAATTTACCCTGAAAATTTATAAATTAAACTAAAATTGTGGTACGTTTTAAAATTTCATTCTAATTCAAAATAACATCTTTAACACGGGTCACTTGACGTACCTAAAATGCTAATTACGATCCGAGTTAAACTAAAAACATGATGATGCTATCACAATTTATTGTCCACGTTTAGTTTTAAAATCGATTGTGAGAATAAATGAAGTTTATTATTATATAAGTATTTTGAAATTTCTTCATCTCCTTTTTTAAGGGTAAAGGTACACACGGAAATCAGCCAAGTGCATCATTTCATATATTTTATATTTATATTAAATAAAAATCATAAAGAGTCCATAGTAAATTATCTACACCAACATTTTTATCAGTAACAGGAACTCCCAAAACACAAACTTTGAATAAATTAACCATAAGTCCTACCGATAATACTCGTAATGGAACGTGACATTGGCAAAGACAAATTAAGAAGAAGTAACAGGAACAGGAATTCGTCTTCTCGTTTTTGTTATTATATTTCTCTGAGTTTTAACGATTTATTAATTTGAAGAATACGGTTGAATAAGGACCTCCTCCAGCTACGCCCTTCTCCTCCTACCAAAATCACAACATGCTAAAATCTGAATACATATTTTTGATACCCTAAATCCAAATTAATATAATCGTACATTATAAACTTCATAAACACCATAAACTTCTTAAATACTTACGTCTATTATTCTTACCTGATCTAAATCGTAGACTCTCAGTTCACGCCTGCACAGTACTACGCATCTGTATTCGTCTATTGGCACTAAGTTTATAGGATGAGTCACTCCTACTATCTTCCTCACTAATTTACACCTGAAAATATTTATATGAATAAAATTTATGTTTCGATACAATATTTAAGTTACCAGAGATTCAAGATATAGAAGTTGATGTATAAGTAAATAAAAAAAGCAAAAAAAACTTAAACATCTTTATTTAGTATTCATAATTTTTAAAATAAAAGCTAATATACATGATTGAGTTTAATGCATTTTTAGTATGTTTTCATTGTTTTTTATCTTTGATTATCTATTTTTTAATTTTATTGACAAAGATAGTACTGATCCAGTACACATATTATATAGCTTTTAATATTTTTACAGAATTAAAATAAAGCTGTATATTTGCTTACCTTGTAACATCCCAAACGCAAATCTCCTCTCTTTCCGTCGATACAGTAGCAATAAATTTGCCTCTAGTATCGAAGCGAACAATTAAATCATACGACTTAGTATCGAATCCCTCGACCATAGAGAAGTCACGTTTTTCTCTATTCTCCATAACCTTCCAGAAATCTTCATTCATTGGATAGAACGTAGGCACGGGAGGATCGAAGATATCCCTCATCCATTCTTGGACTATATCACTTTGGATCTCTATGCCTTCCCGTTGTCGCCTCTCTATGGTCGTTCTGAGGAGGCCATAGAATTGTCTATGGTCGTAGTCTAGAGCGTAGGAGTGAGTTTCGAAGACCTCTTTGAGTATTTCAATGTGTTCCGGCAAAGGATCGATATGTACAAGGCCGATGTCTTCTAAAAAATGTCCGCAGTCAGTTGCCGCTAGTTTATCGTGAACCCAGTCTAGTTTCGTGAAGTATGGCTTGTTGGCGAACGCTTCTGGGTCCTCTTTTAACAAATGATAGTGTTGGAATGGAAGCTCATCTAGTTTTCTTGTGTTGTAACTAAAAAAGATATATACAATTTATGGTATATATGTAGAGAAACAGTTTTCAGTTTTAAATGATAGTTTTCAGCTTACCATTCGTCAGAGAATTTGTTTTCTTGTGAAATGAGACGCCCTGACATCTTTGGATCGTCGTCATTATACCAAACTCCCTGAAAGGAAACATTATTCAATTTAGAAAACACATTGTTACTACGCTGAAAATACCTAAAATTATTTTGTGTGATAAATTTTCACATTTTTTTATGATTGCCATATGTTGTCCGTATGATCTAACTTCTTAGAAGATAAGTTCGGATTTTTCATTGCAGGTCTATAGAACGAAGGTTATTAATCAAGAGAGACTGAATCATCAGAGTACGATTTTAAATTCACGTCGTGGAAAGTGTTAACATTGAGTATGGAACATACATTCTTTATGTGATTTTTGATGTTATGCCTATATAGAGTAATCGGTAACAATTGAAATAGATTATTGTGTTAGTGTATCGTAGCCACGGAGCTATTAGTGCACTCAGTGGGACCACACTCTACTCACACACTCACCTCGTAGTACTGCAGCAGCGTGTGGCGCGCGGTGTCGCAGTCGGCGAGGTATCGCTCGGCGGCCGCTGCGGCCAACGCCGCGTCCCGCCAGCGAGCCGCGCCCCGTGCGTCCCAGCGTAGCCACGGAGCTAGTAGTGCACTCAGTGGGGCCACACTCTACTCACACACTCACCTCGTAGTACTGCAGCAGCGTGTGGCGCGCGGTGTCGCAGTCGGCGAGGTATCGCTCGGCGGCCGCTGCGGCCAACGCCGCGTCCCGCCAGCGAGCCGCGCCCCGTGCGTCCCAGCGTAGCCACGGAGCTAGTAGTGCACTCAGTTGGGGCCACAGCAATGCCGCCGGTGCCCATGGCACTGAAGATAAAGAAAATATCAACGTTATAAAACACAAAAGAGGACAAGAAAATTGATACTTTATGAAAGCTAACTTTCACGGAAGAAGAATTTATGAATGCCTTTAAGATTGTGAATCCTTTGTTGTATTCATTATCTATAAAATTTTAAACGTTAATCCTTAATTATAATATACAAAGGAGGCATTAAAAATCATTACTTAGCTATAATAACACACAGCACCATTTATTTTATAAAAATTGCTCTAAATTGCCTTAAACTAGTATAGGCGTTGCTCAAGGTTCTATCTTAGAACCTTTGCTTTTTCAAAGAGAAAATATACAATGCAACTTACAAATTACTAAGATTTATGTGGAAATATTTTTTATTATTAATTCTATAAAATATAGGACTAAAGCTTGTTTGAAAAACTAGCCCACCCCGGCATCGCTTGTCATATATTCTAAACATTATATATAGTTAACCCCTAAAACCCACGAAACACTCTATCTATAAAAACCTCATGAAAATCCATTAGGTACTTTTAGATCTAAGCATGCATAAATACAGCGGAGAGCGACTATGTTTTATACCATATTGTAGTGTTAATAAAAAAAAACTTACAATAAGTCTCCTCGCTTCTAAACAGTTCATCATGGGCTAGCATATCCAGAATCTCCGTGTCATCCAAGCCTCGTCTCGACGCGGTGAGTAGCGACAGACACGCCTTCACTTTCTCCGCGCCCAGTGCAGCCTCTGTGGTGATGAGGATCTGTTCCAACTGGGCTTCTAGCTCGTCGCATATGACCAGCTCGGGCGTTGTCTCTGGTTCGGATTGCTCTGTGAATGTTTCCGCTGAGAGGGATATCTGCCAGGCGAGGATCTGGAAAATTAATTAAATAGGTTTAAAAATATAAGTCATAAAACGTGTCTCTTACTCATATAATATTTTAATGTTTATGACAATTTCGTACGCTCTAAAGAGCATACGAAAATCATCACTTTTTCTTAATAAAATTTTTTTACGTATTTATATTATTTACGGGGACATTTGTTATAAATTATATATTTACTTTGAATCGACTTCACTTAGAAAGTCGTTACATAGTAAAATTTCACTGATGACGCGTAATGGTTTGTTTTGCTACTTTTTTATCCATTAGTGAGTTGACTTTGGTAAACTTTACTTCCATTTTCACAAATATTAGTGCCTAAATTCTCAAACACAGTATTTACATCTGCATCGTTTAACTTTATATTGCAGCATCGGTATTGTTTTTTGTTCTGGTTACGTTTTCTGTTTTTATTTTATAAAGGTTTTTTGGGGGGCTTAAAAATTATGTCTACCCTCACCTTACAATACAAGGGCAGTGTGCACTTCTGTACAGCCTTCACAGCAGCCTCAGGCGGTGTCGCAGCCCCGGTCTTGCTGTACGTGGCCGCACACGCGATCAGCACCGCTTTAGCCTCTTCAGCACCCACTGGTGGTGCTCGGACCACTTTGGGACCATCCTCTGAGGATAGCACCGCCATGATCGCTGAACTGGATGGTTCGTCTTTCTCTGCGGATGAAATATTTAGTTTGATAAGTTATTTTGTTTTGACAATACCTGGTAAAATTGAGAACCCAGACTATAACTGAGTATTCGTTTTTGTCGCTTGTTATGCGATTTTTGTGTGTTTCTATATAGAGCGTTTTATGGGTAAGGCGTAGCGGAATTATGTTTTAATTTGATGATAGGAGTATTCTCATCACAAAGCAAAGAAATTTAGTAAAATACACGTGCATAAAAGTGTATCTACATCTTAGGTGAGCGTCTCAGTAGCGTCAAACATACCACAAAATAGATATAGTCAAACTACGCAAAGCGCACTGAAAACACGCACACAGACACCATACGTCGACTCGCCTCCTTTATTAATGCCTCCCCGACCGATGGTGGTAATGGTGGCCCATCTCAACAGAGATCAGCCAGGTACGCAAGAAGTATTATAGTGCACAAGTATGTGCGCAAACACAGGTGCACCCTCTATTTCTTCATTCTCATAACCCAATGGGACGGCTGACCGACACGACTGGAGAGAGATCAGGCGCAGGAACAACGGCTTTACGTCTGTGAAACGATATTTGCACCTGTTTGGATCACTCACCTTCAGTAACGGTAACCAGCAGTTTAACATTAGCGGGTAATCGTTCAGGCAGCCAGCGCACGCCGCGCAGCGCATCAGCGCCGCCCACGCACACGAGCACGGGCCGACTTCGCCCGAGCGCCTCTAGCAAGCGACGCAGCGTCACCGCCAACGAACCGGCCTCCTACGAATTATTACAATCTAATATTGTAAAAGATTTGATTTTTTGTTTGAATAATTACACATAGTTAATCGGAATTAACTAACAACTTATTTTTTAACAATAAATTTTCAGTATGATTATCTAGTCACCTGTAATAGCCGTAAACGTTGTACTGTTATTATACATATATAACGATATGACGTCACAACTACGGCGGCCCATCGTGGCGCGTTCTGTAGTCACGTGACTTTTTTGAATGAACACTTTATTTTATGCACCAGTAGTACTTAATAATAATAGAAAAAAATAACTTAAAACTATAAATAAAAAGGGCGGCCTTTGTTTGTTTGAAATGAATAGACTCCGCAACTACTGGATTTGGATGAAACGAGGAAGGTTATAGTTTTTATCCCGAAAATCTGACGGGAACAGGAGATATATGCGCCATAAGAACCATGGCAACCTTACTTATTTTTTTACAATATTGAATCTATTATTTTATCCAGGTAAAGATCTTACATGGGTAGCCTAAATGTGATTATGCTGCTATCTATGTGAATATTCATTGTATCACTTTTTGGTTACCTTCGTGTGTATAATATTAGTAGGGATTTAGAACCTGAATTAAAAAAAAAAAATGCTACGTTTGTTTTATTTAGTTTGGAAGAAAAAAGGAAACATGACTTTAAATTGTTCTGCTCTTTGACTGTTCATCTTATATTTTATGCAATATCATTTATATGAGTAGAAAAGAGTTAAGGACCCTAAACAGAACCTTGAGGTATGCCATGATCCTATTGATATAGGTTATAATGATATCTCAACAAATAAATATAAATACACAAAAGTCATGAACTTTATATATATTTTACTACAACCTAGCTTAATCATTGAATATTAACCATAATATCCAATTTTAATACCAAAGAAATAAAATAAAACGCTACTCTAAAATCTGTCTATACATTCAGTTTGCTTACATTTTTCCCCCTGTACACGGTCCCTGTATGCAGAACGTGAAGCTGGTCGACTATGGACTTTAACAGCTGATGAGAACTGCTTGACTGTGATGTGAGACCGACAAACCTAAAAAATAAATTTATTTCGAGTGAGCTATTTAAGTACCCCCTAGCATAAGATCGACGTGAAGCAGTACTGCACATTATTTCGTACCGTGAACGGATGCCCGAAGGCCTGTATTCCCAGCCCATTCCTCTCCCATCCTACCCCTCTCCCAACTACCTATCATTAATCTCTCTTTATCCCCTCCCCGTTCCTTCAAGCCGGCAAGGCATGTTCATGGGCTACGGTCAGTCACTTAACATCACGTGAATTGCATGCTCCGTTTGCCTGCTGTAACCTAAAAAAAACTAGATTAAATGTGATATCAAATGCCTTTCATTGATCATTTGTCAGGGAAACTACAAAACTACGTAGTAAGTGCTATATGCCGTAAAATTTCAACAAACTTGAACAAATCTACATTTCTTGGCATATATCGTCCCTACTTATTTCAGAATCATCACTTGCTTGTATTATGTATAAAGTGAATCAAACAATTGTTCTCTTACCGTACAACGAGCGCCAAATCCTCGATCCAAGTGTGCGCAAGCGCAGCAGCCCGCGCCAGCAGAGTCGCCTTCCCGCACCCCGCACCCCCCAACACTACTAGTGGCACTGTACTGTCACTTTGTACATAACTGAAATTATTTTATTCTAAATTATTAATGAATGAATGAATGAAAAATTATTTTTTGTACACCATACATATTAATTTCTACAGTCAACGATACTTATAACTATGTACAAAGGGTGGCCTTATCGCTGATAGCGATCTCTGCTATTAACCCGTCTACTTATTATTTTTGTATGTAAATCTTGTCTTCAATCTAGCTATGTCAATAGAAAAAAATAATATTAAATTTTGAATAGACTGGAACGGAAAATATTTGTATTCATGTAAACTTTTTACTTATGAATAGACATGATTTACCACCGGTTCGGAAAGTCGACTCTATCGAGATAATACCGGCAAGTAACTCGATAGTTTGTTTTGGTTTTTGTCTCTAAGAAAACTTTGTTATTCCATATTTTAATCAATTAGCAAATAGGTCCTCCATAAAAATTACGCTTACGTTTTCAACTCGTTCAGGGTGATTTCCCTGTTTGACGTGCATTGCGTAGCTTTCTGGCAGAACAACAAATGTTCCGATATTTCTTCGAACAAGCTGAAATAAGAAAAAGTTGACTTTGTATTACAATTGTTATTGTTATTTTATAATCTTTTTTTAACTAGAGTAGTGAATTGTTATTACTAATTATTTATTTAATAGTTATACCAACGTTTGTTTATATTTATACATTTTCAAAATTATTAAATATGTTAAGTTGGATTTAAATATAACAAACAATTACAGGTATATACATGTCAATAAGTCTAATGCGTATCTTTATTAACCGCTCGTTAATGAACTATGAGTCTGTTCAGTTGGCGGTGTTGGAACACCCTCGTGCCTCAGAGAGCACGTGCCTTGTCGGTCCTGCGCCAGATCCCTCTCCGTCGTGTCGGTCTGCCGTCCCATCGGGCTATGAGAGTAAAGGAATAGAGAGTGCACATGTGTTCGCACGTACACTTATGCACTATGGCCGAAATCGGTCAGGAAGCTATTATATAACTACTACGACTTAATACTTTGTACTGACATTTCTTGATGGAATTGCATATTACTTTTATTTAAAGTCAAACACATTTTTATACTCAAAATTCCACTATATTAGTACTTTTTTACAATAATTATATAGTTAAACACGATCGGTTACGTTCATCGTATATATACTACTTTACTTTTAATTTTAATTCTTTGACAGCGTTGTGGGCTGCATCATTGTTGTATATTGTTTGTAATTATGATGTAGCTGTTTGATTTCTGGCCCATTTTTAAAAATAAAAAATAAAATAAATTCGTCGTCATCGCTATGACGTTCCGTCGTCTATAGCTAAGTCCGTACC
>LQNK01002916.1:79007-100052 GCA_001586405.1 Phoebis sennae | reverse complement strand
TTCGCGCCTACACTTGTGCACTATAATATCTCCCGCGCAGTTAGCTGATCTCTGTAGAGATTGGCCGCCATGGCCGAAATCGGTCAGGGAGCTATTATTATTAATAGATACCGGGTGTGAGCGCATACCTAGCCGGGATCCCGCAGTAGCCGGCGGGCCCGTCGCCGTCGGCCATGAGCGCGTCGAGCAGCGCGTCGAGCCGCTCGCCGAGCGCGGCGCGCACGCCCGCCGTGTACTCCTCGTCGCCGCCGTGCGGTCGCCCGCGCACGCTCGCGCGGATCACGTTGCGCTCGCTGAGGTATAGCTGAAAATAATAATAATAAAATGTTTATTTGTTCCAAAAGATTACATATAACATACATAAAAATACAGCTTTGAACCCCACACTAGGATCGTGACAAACAAAATAATTTAGAAATTATCATATTTTAATACAAAAAAAACATTTTCCGAAGATGCGTTAATACATTTCTTTTTTATATTTTTATACAATGAAATTGACACTTGCTTCTTTGAAGGTTTTATATGATTTTAATTTAATTAATAGACATTTTAGTCTTGCTTTTTTTACATTCTATCAGGGTGACACCGAGTACTTTTTTCTTTCAGGAACCACATCGTCTCATTATATAATTATTAGCAAAGTACAGATGACAAACTTCATTTATCATAGCGCACTTTCATCAATGTGGTTCAGTTAAATATATATACATTAGACGTCAGTGACTCTCCAACATTTACCTTACTTTTGTATAAAAATTTTGGTGACTACCCTCAAATCTAAAAAGCTGATAAGCCCAACCCCAAGATATTGTTAAAATCCTACAATATTGCTTATTACTTTTAAATCCCGCTGCAGGTCAGCAAATGAGAACAGTTCTCACCTTCAAGTCCGTCTGCAGGTTAGCAAGTCTTCGCTGCAGCTCGCGCACCTGTTCGTCTGACGCCTGCGGAGCGTCAGATACTCAGAACTAACACACAAAGGCGAGCTATTTCTACACTCTGTGTGGAAACTTCCAGAAAAGTTCTCACCTTCAAGTCCCTCTGCAGGTTAGCAAGTCTTCGCCGCGACTCGCGTACCTGTTCACCTGACGCCTGGAGAGCGTCCGACACAGGACTGACACACAAAGGCGAGCTATTTCTACACTCTGTGTGGAACCTTCTAGAACAGTTCTCACCTTCAAGTCCCTCTGCAGGTTAGCAAGTCTTCGCTGCAGCTCGCGCACCTGTTCGTCTGACGCCTGCGGTGCGTCTGACACTCCGGACCGACACACCCACACACAACGACGCGCCGTTTCTGAACTCATTAGTACTGTGTGTTGGACTTCCTGAAATGTTTAAATAAAAACTTTAAGACAGTTCTCAGGATGTTTCTTATATTGCGACCTCCTATTCATCATATTATCCATGTTATTAATAATTAACAATAATCTTGGATAAACGTAAATTTCAAAATATAGTGATGATTTTTTGGAACGCAAATATGCAGCTACTGTAACATATATCAATTATTACTTTTAAAATTTAATTGGAATGAAATGAAAAAGCTTTTATTTGAACAAAAATTAAATTTCTTTACTATAAAGTGCTTATGCTATAAAGAACATGCTTCGAAGAGAAAGAAGAGAATCGGTGGATCCCAAACTAAGCAAAACACTTTTATCTTGGGTTAAGGGGGTATCCCCTTTTCCAAAGGTGTTTTTAATAAGATATATTTTTAAGATTTTTTTATTAACCAAAGTTTCAACACTCAACATTCTGAACTAATACCTCCAGTCGGAATCTATTGCTAAAAATGATATTTCAAAGATTTTTTTTTTAATTTAAGAGAAGTTTAAACGCTCATTGTAGGTGCATAATGAGCGTTTAAACTTCTCTTAACCTCCAATGTGAATCTATGGTCTAATAACGTACTAAGGAAGAAAGTAATACTAAATGAGTCTCACCTGTTCCAAAACAGTAGTGAGATACGCATCACAGGCCTCCTGGGGCAAAGTCCTGACCAGAACGTTCAGGGCCCGCGCCATCTCCCGCCGCCACCGGGCCGGAGCGCCTCGCACTAGGCGGTAGCACGGTGGTGTCGTACTACTGTCTAGAGTGTACCTGGGAAGACATTTTGATCATATTGGTCCAAATGTAATGTTAAATTAATTAATTGGCTTGCAAATTCAACATTTTTAAATGCATTTGGACCAATTTGGACAACATTTCATCAAGTAGTGTAATAAACGTAAGATAATGTATACCTGAAATGTCGTCCAAATTGGTCGAACGGTAGTTAAAAATGTTGAATTTAAAGCAATAAAACATAAGATACTACTGTCTTGAGTGTACCTGTGAAGACACTTTGTTCAAATTGGTCCAAATGTTAAAAATGTTGAATTTAAAGTAATAAACGTAAGACAATGTATACTTGGTGAAATGTTGTTTAAATTGGTCCAAATGTAGATAAAAATGTTGAATTTAAAGTAATAAAACATAAGATAATTACTGCTGTCTAAAGTGTTGTTTTGTCTAAATTGATCCAAATGTTAGAAATGTTGAATTTGCAATAAAACATAAGACTAGATAGAATAAAATATATAATAATAAAATGTTTATTGGTTCCAAAAAGATTACATATAACAAACATAAAAATACAGCTTTAAACCCCACACTAGGATCCCCTGTGTTGTGAATAGAAGAAGACTAGACTACTTGAAGGAAATGCATTTTAAATTCTACCTGATGATCAATTTTCGAAACCGGTTGTAATTAAATAAAGTTTACTAATAAATAGTGGAAATACTGTAAAAAGTCTTTATTCAATATTTCAGACAATATGAAATAGAATCAACGTTAGAACTTCAAAATTAAGATTTTAAAGAATAATTAAAAATCTGTGTTAAATAGACTTACGGCCGTTTTCAATATTCTATCTATCCCTTGTTTTGCTTACTAAAGTCAGACAAATCTATCTTTTTGCACTTACTTTGATTTCAATATCCTAACGACGGATACATTTGCTATGACTTTTGTCTATCTATTGTCATATAATTTGACATGACAATCTATCCATAATCATTGATACATTATTGAAAATGGCCGTTATAAAGCTTATTATTTATCTCGGATTGAGACGATTTTTGTCACCAATATGAGTATTTTAAATTTATTTATTTTTTTATTTTCATCACCGTAATTAGTACTAACGCAACACTATTACTCCGGTAGCATACGCTGAGGTTGGGCCCATTTGCCACCAACTTTAGTTTTTTTTGTATGTTGTTTAGTTTAAGTAAATTATTTACATTGTTGGCAATAAACGAATTTCCTTTCTTTCTTTATTAGTATTTTGGTAACGTACCATTTATTCAATAAGCTCCTATCGTTTTCATCATCAGCGGTCTCCAGGGCCGCTTTGAAGTCCGCACACTCCAGCGTGTGGGGCAACAGTGGGGTGCCCAGGTTGGAGTTGAGGAACAACACTGGCACTACAGCACCTAGTTCTGACTGACCTGTAAAGATATTATTAAGTTATCCTCTATATTTTTGCGTTTTCTCATATTCGTAATTAATTCCTCTCATGTATAAGGTGTTACACAGCTTGCATTTCATTCATCTACAGGACATTCAGAACATGTTGCTGAACATGTAAAAAATAATAAAAAAGTTCGACGAGGCTTAATTTAATGTGATTTATTTATTGAACTTCATGTTTACAACGCGACGTGGGTTAATGAATAGATCATATTAAGTTAACAATGCTTCGACCACCCTTTTCATTATTTTTTACATGAATAAGTACATATTCTGAATGTCCTGTAAACAAATGAAACACTATGTAACTTGTGTAGCTTAGCTTAGCTTAGCTTAGCTTGTTTCACTCACGTAACTTCTGATCCTGAGGCAACTCTGGGATTAAAAGTAGCCTATATGTTATTCTGAACCTTTACCTATATGTATACCAAGTTTAATCATAATATACATACATATATACACCCTCACAAGCATTCGCATTTCTCGTACAGTCAAACCTGACCTGGATACGTGAGACTTTATTCTTCTCGCTTATAGTGGTTTCTCACTAATGCAGGTTCATAGGTAGCGTTTCTCTTGTGGCGTCACGTGACGTCACAAATCCTAAATCGCGATGTTGAAATGTTTTCGCCGCTAAGCATATATACCACTTCCAAAACATCAATCCTCGGGGGCCTAACGGCCGGCCAGTCCTGTGGTTCAGACTGGTCGAGGATCCTCCCTTTTCGTTGGAGGAATAATACCGTACTCCACACTCTCTTATAGAGGTAAGCAGCAATAACAAGTCACATGTAATATGTATTAGTAATATGCCAGTGTTATGAACTTACGTGCAAGCTCAGATATACACAGCACGGGAAAGCGATGGTCCCGCTGCTGTTCCAACGGCGACCGCCAATGCAGGTCCGCCACGTGCACGCGCCAGCCTTTCTTGCGCGCGCGCAGACGCAGCCGCGCCGCTACGCCGCAGTGCAACGCGCCTTTCTCTGCGCAACAATCTACGAAAGGATACAATTTGATTGCAATTCGAATTTTAAATTATGTTATGTTATGTTCTTCATTCAAACAGCGAAAAAAAATTGATTAGATATTTGTTAGTATACGGATTTCAAATCACGATGTTCTTCATTCAAAGAGGTTATAGATTTTTCTTTCAAAGACAAGGCCTAACTTGTATTTTTCGTTATCCACAAATGTAAATAATATGATTTTAGAAGCTTAATCGTTATAATATTTTTTATTGGGTACACAACGACAATATATTTGGCAATTAATACTTGAATGTCATTATTAATTACAAAACGATTATTTAGTGTGTTCGTCCATTGTATGATTGCCCTCTGCCAAATACTTTTAACTAAGGGCTACTATATATATACTGAATTACATTTACGGATTCACTCCCGTAGCATAATGTTATATGTAGTCTATAAAATATAGCCTATGTTACTCGTGGATAATGTAGCTTTCGAATGGTGAAATATTTTTTTAAATCGGTTCAGTACTTTTTGAGCCTATTCATAAACCCAAACCAATAAATAGGTAAATAAATTTTCCTCTTTATAATATAGATGTGTAGATATAGTTGTAAAATTTTAAATCAAAACTTATCTGAAGAACATTATTTAGACAAATTCTGTTTTAAAATACTACATACCTTGTGAATCCGCCGCACAAACGTATATAAGCATAGCGCGTCGTTTTCTCGCCCTCTGCCCGGAACTTTTGCCCAGGAGGAACGACCTGTGTTCCTCCGAGAGAGAGGCCACGTTTGCGGGCACGGGAGGACCCACTCCTACCACCTCCTCGCGAGGCGACGCGCATGCTTGTGGTGATGAGAGAGAGATGGAATCTGAAATGAGAAAAAGAAGAAGATAAAGGATATTTGTTTAAGTATTTCTTTTTTTACTATGCAAAATATAACTTTAAATTCCATATTTTTATAATGAAGCAGGCGTATGTTCGTTTTAATTTTCAAAAGAACATACACATAATTAAGACACGCTTATAATATTTATTTTATTAAATCTTTGGGTATTTCGATCGTCGCATGTATGATATTATATTTCCGTTCTAAATTTAAACTGCAAATTACTAGACTACTAGGTATTTTATTTATTTTTATTCTTTATTGTACATAAAAGAAACAATAAACATAACAATATGTGTATTATAACAGGATATACATATACAGGATGGGAATAGCAAACTTAATAAGCAGGCACCAAAAAAGAGAAAGGGAATAACTCAAGAAAGTCCTGACTTTCTATAAGCCTATATAAAGAATAGGTTATATAAAGGATTGTTTAAAATTAATTATATTCTATTGACAATCAATCCGTGGCTAAGACTTAGGTGCACAGAAGAAATTATATCAACAACTATATAACATACCAGAGACGCTCGACCCAATCTGCGCTCTAGGCCCCTTCAGCTGCGGCTTCTTCTCCTTGAAGGATGGGGCGGGCTCCAGTAACTCTTGCGCAGGTTCCGCCGCCGCGTCGAACGACGGCTTCGTGACGCGGTACGGCGGCGACCTGCGGGCGCAGCAGTTCGGTCTACTCTATGTTATTTTGCCTTTTTTATAAATTGACCCGATTGGCGCAGTGGATAGAGCGATGGTCTATTGCGCCGGAGGGTGTGGGTTCGATTCTTACAAGTAGAAAATTATGATGTGATGAACATTGTAATTTTCTACTGTCTGGGTGTTAATTTATCTATAGTATGTATGTATTTACAAAGAAAAGTATGTTTATGTATGTCTATCAGCTATCTAGTTTAAATAGTACAAGCTTTACTTAGTTTGGGACTAGATTACGTTGTGTTACGACCAGGATTTACTGATTATTTGTATTTATTTGTTTATTATAGGAGACATGACCAAATATATACCCTATTAAAATTATCCATAAACTAAAGTATGCAGTACGTATTGTGATCAGCCGTTTAAAATAAGTCCACTTTAATTTATTGCAAAATAAAAAAAAATAACTGAACCGCGCGGCTTCGCTCCCGTAGCATAATGTATATAAAAATATATAGCCTATGTTACTAGCGCATAATGTAGCTTTCGAAAAATGAAAGAATTCTTAAAATCGCCTATTCATTAAAACCAAAAAAGAGTAGAAATCAGTCGGAATACCTTAAATACTCCTGTGATTTTAAACTCAAGTTAAAATTTTTAAAGTAAATGATCGCCACCACGTTAACATTAATAATAAGGGCTGTTACAACATTTACTCCCCAAAGTATCATGTTAAAAGCCCTTTGTAAAACTTTTTAAACGACCATTGCCGCTTTCCCAAAACATCTTTCGCTCGACAAGAGCCTCATTTAAGTTTTCAAAGTCTTTGTAAAATGTAAGAGCCTTAATGAAAAATCTTCTGAGTTCCACAGTAATGGTTTCCCTATATTTGAGTTAAACGATAAGATATTTAACCCTGAAATTTTGATAGTATCAAGTTGCTATGCTCAGAGAAAGCAAGCGGCCCCCGTTTGCTCCTATCGGAAACTCTTATGTTCTTTGCATTTCCATAAATTTTTTTCTTTGCGTTATCAAACTTATACTCTCCTATATTGAAACCAAAGCTATGTCATAGCTGTAATCCTTTATGATCAAATTCCGCTTTATACTTTGCTTGCTTACTTATAAAAATCATAGCTTATGCTTTGGTTTATGAACATCCATTCACAGGCCTACAGGCGACCTGGAGACTTAAATAATTAATCATTTTTTTAAATTCTTCAATAATCAATAGTTAGTACCGAGGATGTAACAAGCTACCTTTTACCTCGAAAAACGAGGATATAAGGTAGTATCGAGGCTATCTTTATCCCGAAAAAAACGTAATATTTTCGTGGGATTACAGTAGAAAATTGAGGCGGCTATTTGAGAAGTTTTTGACACCGGATAAGTTTAAGTGAAAAAATCGATAAAATTAATGCAATAACTAGCCATTTATCTATTTTAACCATACATTCCAAGAAGGCGGTCCAATCGATCACGCAACAATCACAAACTGACGTGCACGGCATCGTGGGTAAATATACAAAGCTTTTAGTATCAGCAAATGTTTATCATCGACACTCAGCTGATTGAAATAAAAGGGTTGTGTAGTGTTTGACGCGTCAATATTTTAATCATAATCATATTTGTTTGCGTTGTCTCATCACTATCTATTTTTGATATATAATCTACACTAATATAAAGAGGAAAACTTCGTTTGTTTGGTTGTAATAAATAGACTCATAAACTACTAGACCGATTCTAAAAATTCTTTCACCATTCCAAAGCTAGTATCGTTTCTAGTTAATACTAGATATTTTAAGTTTTTGATTACATGAAATTTAATTTTTTTCAAATCGGACAAGTAGTTCCCAAGGTAAGTGCGTTCAAACAAACAAACTCTTTAGGTTTATATTTATAGATAAAAAATCATATATGGTAATATTAAGAAAGGACAGCAGTATTCGAAACACCCATTATATCTTGCACTCCTTTCATAACTTAAGCAGACATTCGTTGTTAAAATTGCATAGAAATTTCTCCAAGATTTCTCTAGGCATTTAATCTTTCGCCGAGATTACGAGACCTTGAGGCACGAAGGGAATTTACATCCCCAAATTCTATGCCAGGTAAAATAGCCAAGCGCGGCCATGAATGTGGAATTTTAACAATGTTATGAGGGCTCTTTGGAGAAATTATTCATGAAATCATATGCTATTTTTTGACATAATTAATAATGGAAAGTACTCGCGTTAAAACAAACCCAAGAAAATACTATCATGTACATGAACAAATTCTAGGTTTTACAATATTTCAGGTATGAGAAAACGTTTTTAATTACGTAGGCGTGTAGAAGGCAAAGTTAAATGTCTTTTCTGATTGTGTTTCTACGCTTAAATATTAATTTAAAGAATTACGAAACCAATTACAATTCCTAATTTTCTCAAAGAACTTTAAACCACCTTTTCTTATTTCATTAATAGCTGTATTTAGCCCACTTGGAGTAATAACAATAGTTTCATACAACAACAAAAAGTTAGTATTTCAGAGGCCTTGAAACCAAACCTGTTGAAGGGAATTTACTACCAAAAATTCCTAGCATTTTACTATCCACTACAACCTTCAAACCGTACCAATAAAACACATGATAAATTTATTCCCTACGTACTTGCAACCCGATCGCACAGGCGTGGCCGGGGGAGGGGCGCTTACGTCATCCGTGACGTCATCGTGACGCGCGCCCGACCTACTTCCAGATTACAAGGGTTGCCCATCGTACTTTTTATTAAACTGTTCTGCGCGGCTTCGCTGCCATACTGTTTTAAAGCCTATATGATTCAGTAAAAAAACAGCTTTGTAATGGTGAAAGAACGAAATCGGTCCAGTAGTAGTGAAAATGAAAACATAACAACAAACATACAAAGACAGAAATGTCTTCTCTTTAATATTTTAGTATAGAAGTATAAATTGAACGTTGTTTCGGCTCATTGTACACAATACTTTACTAGCTGGGCCCGCGGTTTCTCCCGCATATATTTCCCATTCCCGTGAAATTTCCAAGATAAAAAGTATACTTTTTCCTTTTTTGGGTTTCAAACTATATTGTTACAAAATTTGATCCAAATCGGTTCAGTGGTTAACTCGTGAAGAAGATACAGACATCCAGACAGTTACTTTCGACTTGATTATATTAGTACGGATTATTAAAAGCACATGAAAATTTATCTTACGATTGAAATACAAGATTATGAGGGAGGGCGTTGTACGCAAAAAGTGAATTATCAAAGGATTTGAGCTGAGTGGGTCCCCTGACCCCTCATATGTAAAAGAAGGATGTTTTGCTAGACCAGAGCATTTTTCTTGTACATACTTTATTTTGGTACACCGTACGTCTTTTTATTTACACTAATATTATAAAAAGGGAAAGATTTGTTTGTATTAAATAGGCTTCGAAACTACAACACCGATTTGGAAGAAATTTTGCACAGAGATTCTTTGTAACCCCAGGAATGATTATCCCGAAAATCCCACGGGAACGTTTTTTCCACCTACCTTTTTTAACAAAAAATAAAATGTAGCAACCCTACTTACAAGCCTGTGCAAAGCTCTGCTGTTTACTCTTAAAATTAAATTTCCATTCGGCCTGCGTATTGTGATAACATATTATTATATAAAATATATACAGGGTGTCCCGTAATGAGTGAAGCATCTCTTGAGGGATGATAGCTGAGCTATTAATCTATCAAAAAAACCCAATATAGGTCGTACGAAAATATCACTGTTTTTGAGATATTGAGGATTTTGTAGTTTTTTCGAAAATGTTGACCTCGCCCAATGTTTTATATTACTGTGGCCGTAATTCTTATTTGTTTTTCATAATTTTTTTACTAAGTTTTCTTTATGAGTTGCTTTCTTGGATACATGCATTACATATTAATAGAAATATCAGACAACGGAAGAAAAAAAATATTTATTTCAAATTTAGTATAGAGTAAAATTTTGAGGTCAGATTTGATAGTCTGTGGTTAAAAAAAAAGTACTACACTGAGACGGTCAGTGAACTTAAAAACTTCTGTATTTAATACCGATTTCAAAATGGTATAAAACTTATGGTTTTTCCTTATAGCAAAAAAAATATTGCAATTTGAAATCAATTTGGGACCTATTCTAATGATACGTCCAGGATGATACTAAGTATGAAATGTTATTTTTTTACATGAAAAATAAAATTAAATGTTATTATCGGTCAATATTAATAAAAATACATAATCTGTAACGTGAAATATTATGCATAAATGCATACATTTTTAAAAATTTTAAATAGAACCGTTATTGTACTATACCGTTGTAAACCTTTGATTTTACCTGATGTGCCACATTCTACCATGGAAATAGCTGGAAATTTGAATTCAGCTCCCACTACACCTATCATCAGTTCGATAGATCAATAATTATGGATCCGGAAATCTCACGCGATGTTGGTTAGTCTCTGAAAAGTTTGGCCACCATAGCTAAAATTTGGCACAAAAGTAATTGTTTTACTTTTATATTTATTTTAAATTAATAAAATAATATTTTCATAGATAAGTATTAAAGAATATTAGGGAAATGTGAGGAAATTGTAATGGCATACGATAAAAGTGGACATTAAATTTCATGAAGGTTTATGCATTTATACACAATACATCACATTACAAATTATGAATTCTTATTAATATTGACCAATAATAACATTTAATTTTATTTTTAATGGAAAAAAATAACATTTCATACTTAATATCATCCTGGACGTATCATTAAAATAGGTCCCAAATTGATTTCAAATTGCAATATTTTTGTTGCTATAAGGAAAAACCATAAGTTTTATACCATTTTGAAATCGGTATTAAATACAGAAGTTTTTAAGTTCACTGACCGTCTCAGTGTAGTACTTTTTTTTTTAACCACAGACTATCAAATCTGACCTCAAAATTTTACTCTATACTAAATTTGAAATAAATATTTTTTTTCTTCCGTTGTCTGATATTTCTATTAATATCTAATGCATGTATCCAAGAAAGCAACTCATAAAGAAAACATAGGAAAAAAATTATGAAAAACAAATAAGAATTACGGCCACAGTAATATAAAACATTGGACGAGGTCAACATTTTTGAAAAAACTACAAAATCCTCAATATCTCAAAAACAGTGATATTTTCGTATGACCTATATTGGGTTTTTTTGATAGATTATTAGCTCAGCTATCATCCCTCAAGAGATGCTTCACTCATTACGGGACACCCTGTATATTTAATAAATGTTTGAGCGTGCCCGCAAAGATACGCGTTGGAAACGGTTTAAAATTACAAATATTAATCAAACAAAACTACAAGCAACTTGACCGTACTATGTTTGTTATGCCTGGGTACTGATTCACAAACCCCGATCGGGGAACGAACCCATTTCCCTCGAAAATTGTATGACTCTTTCCGATCTTCGATACTTTCCAATAGCAGAGCATACGCATCTTGAGCATTCCTCGACTTCACTCAACCTCTGTCAATGAAAACTTACATTCTGAGTCGGAAAAAATCTCTACTAACTCACGTCCACTCACGTTAAGAAAACTTCGGAGGAGAAAATTTAACACCTCCATCCGTTACTTCGATCTATTTATTAATAAAATATTGTAATTTTATGTTATTTCATGCATGAATTTTCGATTGAAATTTGTCATACGTCATATTTGACGTAACCTGAGTGGAAGTAAAATTGAGGTAACTGCTTAGAAAATAACACCCGTATATTTCTATTTCATTTAAGTATATTAAGAACACGCATTCTAAATAATAATAATTTAGCCTTAGAGTAATTGGTACATAAATTAAAATCCCTCGTCTTGCTCCGGTGCGTCGCGGATCGAAAAAGATTAGACCCCAGACCTATATCATAGTCCGTGTCGTGTATAAAGAAAATAATTTCTATAATAAAGCTACATAGCTAATAGTAGTAGTTTTCTGCCAACTACTACAACCTGTCGCGTAAAATGAGTCCACAAAATTGTCAATCTAGTAAAAACTTAGATATGAAGTCTCGACTCTTACACCCGTATTCTAATACGTTCCTCGAGCATTCCTCGACTTCACTCAACCTCTGTCATCGAAAATTTACATTCTGAGTCGGAACACTACTAACTCACTTCCACTCACGTTATGAAAATTTCGGAGAAGGACATTTAACACCTCCATTCGTTCGATCTATTTATTAAAATATTATATTTTTATGTTATGAATTTTCAATTGAAATTCATCATACGTCATATTTGACGTAACCTAAGTGGAAGTAAAATTAAGGTAACTTCTTAGAATACGGCTGTTACTTCAGTGGCCGTGTGTCAGAATTAGAATACGGGTGTTAGACTAGTTAAACAAATTAATCGTACACAGTCAAGTTCATTTTACTGGCTTAATAATTTTGGTCATATTGGCAATACCTTATTTTATTCATGATTCAATCATGTTATTATGAATAGCGTATTTGAAACACGACTCTCCAATAAAATGAAAAGGACCTTTTTATTATATTTATTTTTCTTATAAAGGTCTGTTTTCAATTTCAATTTTTATTCGATATTTAATTATACGATTCAATACTAATCCTTACATAACCAAAACCAAAAAGGAAAGATAACCAAGTAACAACGACATACATAACATTTCCATTGAGTATAAATATAATACTATATCATAAAGTATAGTATAATAATATACATAAAGTACTTGAAACCGATTTCAATGACCATTTTTCTTTATAATGGCTGTAGTCGCAAAAGTATCATTGCTTTTTTAAAACTAAAACTTTTCACAGAGATGGTCAATTTAAGGAGGTTTTAATTCAGAAGACTGTAACAGTTTACGATAACAATATAGCAAGATATAAATTAAATTCCTTTTTCCAAGATACCCTGTGATCTGCGCAAGCGCATGTGAGAGCACAAAAAATGACTCATATAGTTTTACATGTAGTCTAAACTCTAGAGATAGATTATAGTTTAGTAGTAGATAGTCTAGTACTAAAAGTATAAAAAAATGAAGATGCCAAAAAACTTTTAAAGTATTTTTTTTACAAATAAATAAATACCTTTTCTTTCTAAAATCTAAATAAGAACAAAATTGGCCGGTGCGCTGCGCAGGCGCATGCGAACACGTTGAGACTCCAATTAGTCATAGTGTCTGTATTGTTTATGTATTATGTAAATCTCATTTACACGCTCTGACGTTAACACAACAATTAGATACAGACGATTACGAGTTGATATATTGTTACTGTCCGGTTTTTTAAAGGCCTAAAATATAAAAATATGTTTTAAAAATAGTAGTAGAGTAAAGAGTTTTAAATTATTATAGCATCACTTCACTATATAGTATGAAATAAAGTCGCTTTGTCGTTTTTTCAATAGATAAGAGTTGAAGAATTTTTAAAAGATATAATAGGATATAGTACGTGCGAAGCTGGAACAGTAAAATAAAACATGTCTTATATTTTTTAGTCAAAATTAATAAGTATGTTTTACATGTACAATATTTTATACAAAATGTATTTTTTGTCTAAATAAAGCTTTCTATTTTGATACAACTAATTATAAGAAAAACATCGTTTTAATTCAAGAATAGCTTGAGCTTCTTACAACTTAAATTTTCGGTAGACTTGCTTTACTTGTAAACAAGTTTACGTTTCAGATTTTAAATATATAAATTCACATCATATTTAAAGAAACACATAAATGATTTGCCACTTCATTGTTACGAAACGTTTAAATAACAACTACGCATTGACTTTTGAATAAAAAATAATGAAGATCACTCAGATTGTAATAAATTATTATAACATGTGGTCCTTTTCAACAAGCTTTTGTGAATAATACCAATCTTAGACCAAGGCTAGCTGAATGCACAGGAGATTTGTTTTTATGTTAAGACAGGCAAGCAGAGTAAGCGGTTCATGTGACGGCTTGAAGGGGAGGGGATAAGGAGGGGATTAATAATGGGAAATTGGGAGAGGAATAGAATGGGAATACAAGCCTATTCCACTATGACGGCAACATCACGACTGAACCTATGAAAATACGATGTTATTAATGTAGTATACAATCATTAATAGCAACTTATTTTCAGAGTAAGTTTACAGGATAGGAAATATATCCTTGATGGTAAATCAATTTTCAATTCCATCCAGATGTTTCAGAGTCTATTCAATGCAAGCAAACAATCAAATAGTTCCTTTTTATAATATGTATACTATAAGACGATGAGTGACGTATCCTAGAAAACTAGATTACAAAAAAGAGGAAATAATTTAATTCTAAAGGGCATAAACACACGGAAGTTGACTAAAAAAGATAAGAGATTAAACCACGGCTCCACTTTTGGACATAAGTAATTTTTTCATAAGATTATCTTGATTCAAATCTTAATAGGTTAATTACAATAAGTACTTAACCAAATAAGCACGGAACGCTGAACTCATTTCTAGATCGAAAGATAATTCCTTTTTGTTACGGCGTAATTGCGAAATTATCAAGATTGTACAAACTTTGGGGTATTTTTTTGTTTAGAATGTTTTATATTATTTCACCGAAACGCTTCGCATTTTCTTCTTTCTTCAGAGAGAAAAATACCTCCTTGTTCAGTGGCATTATATTTACATTAGCTCATCTTAGGAACTACTGGACCGATTTAAAAATTTGATATGTTAAACAAATTTATTAATTCTTTATAACATTGCACAATTATATAAAAAAACAATTGCACTATGTGATCGCTAATAGGTATACAATTATCATATTAACAATGACCAGTTAAGTAGACTTAAGTAGACCATCGTTAATATTAATCAAATAAAAGCATTACTTTTCGAATCCTTTATTTTTTTCATAAACAAAATTAACGTCTTGAACTTAAAACATTTTTCCTCGATCATTTCTTTATATTTAAGGTAAAAAACTCTGACTCATACATCACATATTCGCATTTCGGATATATACGATGTACACATTAAATTAAAATGAGATCACGCAAACTACCAAAAAATCCAATTAATTCCCGTCTTGCGAATACCAATTTATGTGCATTCCGTACATTTTAAAATTAAAATTCTCTTTAAACGAAAACAAACAGGCTGGATGTCGCGCACATGAATCAAGATTAAAAATAAAAAAACAAAGATGGCGGCTTGTTAACAGCTGATACGAATGAGGTGCAGGTGGAAATGCGCTTTGATGCTTTGCCAGCTCTTTGCGCTGGTGATTTCCGTATTAACTCACTGGATTGATCAATGAACATATATCTTTCCTTCTTGAAGTGGCGCCTGATATGAAAATTGTTTTATAGGAGATGAAGCTGAAAGCCTTTAAGAATTTTCTATCGTTTTGGTAGTACATACAAACGTTTGCTACAATAAACTTTAGTTTTTAAATCCCCTTATTTTTAGGGAAAATATTTTTGATATGTAGGAGGGAAAAAAGAATCAGAGTGCATCCCAAGCAAAAAATATACAGTCTCACCTTTTGCAGCTCCAAAGAGAAGGAAATAGAGTATTATCATACAGAAAAAATTATCAAAAATCTCATTAGATAAGACAATAAGGTTGCAAGTATGCCAATTTACTAAAAAATACTATAAACTGTCAGTTTATTATTAAAAAAAACATAAAACTATCATAATCATAAATATAACATATTATAGCTAAACTTCCAAAGGTCCCGCGATACAGGCATTGCCTAGTGCGGGTACCATTGTCAATTGTATCATAGTAACCTACGATAACTTTAAAAGGACTTCTTTGTTTTCTTTTATGTGTGAAAAATTTTGAATAATTAATGAAATGTACATGTCTTTTGAAGTAATAAAGATTTTATTTATTTATTTGTTTAACTTGTCTTTTAATATGATAAACAATTTCAAGACTTCCTTATTTGACATTACGCATTTCCAACACGCGACCCGCACCGCCTGCGGTTTGTCTACAAATTCCCTTCGAGAACTCAAAGAGGGTTTCACAAATATTTTGCCTGAGCATAAAGGCTGTCAGTTTGAAAATAATTTTCGCGAATACTCTAAACTTTTGACAACGATGGACGGGATGTGATTTACGGGCTTTAATAATTGCAGGGGAAATTTGTTGATTGACTCAAAATTGAGTATTGTAGGCTTTACCTAAAATTATAGTCTATCTATCTAAGTATTCTTTTTGTAATCAAATGGACGTCCATTTATTTAAAAATTGAAACTTGGAAATATTTTTTTCATTATTATTACAATACCATAAATTATATACATATTATCTTAATGCTAAAATCCTAAATCCGTACAGGGGATTGGTTTGTTAAATTGTATTATTATTATAAAATGAGTTGGCACTCAGTGTAGCCGAGAATGCGCAGACTGGTGGGCAGTTGACAGGGAGGGAATGAAGTGGATGTGGTATGGTCAGAAGGAAGGTGTTCGGGATAAGGGGACACCATTGAAGAGGATGGTATTAGGCCTCCAACGAAAAGGGAGGATCCTCGACCAGTCCGAACCACAAGACTGGCCCACTCTTAGGCCCTGAGGATTGATGTTTTGGAACTGGTAGATATGTTTAGCGTCGAAAACATTTCAACATCGCGATATAGGATTGTGTTGTCACGTGGCGCCACAATAGATTAATTCAATTAAACATAACTATAGGGACTTTTAAAAGTATATTTGCATATACTTTATTATAATCTATCATATAAAAAGAAATCCTATAAACGTCTAAACTTACTAAGAAACTTACTACGAATAAAAATCGTAAGCAATCAATTTATTTTCTTTGACTATAACATAAACAAACAACTCAGTATACGTTGGCTGATAGCCATTACGATAGAATACGAGAAATAAATACCAATCTATACAATTGATGCAAATAGTCAGAGAAAATTTGTTTACTAGAGCTAAGACTTGACAGACTTAGGATTTATTATAAGATAAATAGATTCGTTTTACCAATTAGGAAGGCAGAGAAGGGGGATTTTTATTTATGACATAACGGGCAAAGAAAAGTTCATATTCTATGAATCGCTGTCAACAAACTTGTAAATCCAACCAAACTTACACTAGAAAATCAAAAAGTGCAAGACATACATTTCTTCAGTTTTTACTGAAGATAAATAGTCTGTCAGGTACAATGCTAATAAAATAGTTCAGAATGGCATTTCTTACACACTACAGATTTTTACCATTAACATTCTTTTCGAGTTGCGTTTTAGTTGCATTTAAGGCAGTAGATTGTTTTTGAGATTATGCCGAAAGAACAATTGTATCTTTTAATGTAAAACAGCTCAGGGTATATATATATAAAAAAAATAAAAATAAAAAAAAAATTATTACTTTAAGTTGCAATTACAAAATTCAGAAGCATTACAAAAATCGTTTGGCACTTAAAGTATCCAATAGTAGCTTAACAATATTAGCAGTGGGCCCGCACTAGGCAATGCCTGTCACGCGGAACCCCAGTGCGATTGAACTTATAAATTGGCTACAGTACAAAACTATGGTTTAAATCAAAATAAACTAAATTAGAATTGTGATAAAAAAATACATTATGATGACTATTAGAAATTAAATTATACAAAGTTAAGGTCAAATAAAATTCATAAAAATATTATCAGGGTTAAAAAAGGGCCACTTTATGTGGTGGTCTGCACCGCTCATGCAAAGAATACCAGCGAAGCCACCATGCTGGTCCAAGGCAAGGAATTCTAATGATAAGTAAAAATAATTGAACAACAATGATCAGAATACACGGCACAATAACAAGCTACAAAACTATGTTATTTGTATAAGGTACATTAAATTAAAGATAACCTAGCACTATCGTATATGCAGCCTACAATGTCAATTGCCTTTACAACGACCCGTCAATTAGATGATGCAAGCCATGCCAGTTACATGTTGAATAACATTACAAATACAGCTAGGACTAGGCATCCAATTAACAATGTATTAGTCTATACGAAAACGTATTAATTTTTACCTGATATGTGTTTCATAGAAAGGAAGGTTAGTGCTCATACGTAACTTCAAACGGGATGAAGGATCTAAGTGGGACTGATGATTAGAATGATACATTTATTTCCTATGGATATATTACCTGGTGTTAAGTGTTGAGCGAAGTGACGGAGGCTATCCCAAACATTTGTAGACCCGGTAAGTGACAATTGCTTTGTTGCAATTACTACTCTCCACTTTTTGTGGGAGGGTGATAAATTACTCTCTAGTAGCCATAATATTTTTTTTTCAAATAATCGATTGTCAATCTCTAACTTCAGATATAGAAGTCGATTATTTTTTTAGTTTTAACTGGAATCATCACTGGAAGTCTTCACATTATCGAAGTATTGAATATCGAAGCATTAAACATGTTGATATTTGGCTGTGTTTTTTATGTTGATTAATCCTTAAGTACCCATGGGGTTTCATTTACTTGCTAGTTTGACCTTACACCGAATTAATTGCACTGCTTACTACCCAAGAAATCTGATTTCTACTATACCCTCCTAAAACCGAGCTGGATAATAAACATATTACAGGTAAGTGGGAAATTAAACCTTATGACATTCAAGTTTATAGCTAATTACCGTGTGCCTTGCGCCCTCAGGCCAGGGCCGACGTGACCTACTTCTGACCTATGACGCACGAACGACGTCATCTTTTGTCTAACCTCCTCTGATACATAGTTATGTCATTATCTCAATAGTACTATGTTTTCTGAGTGCATTTATGTACAGTGATAAGAGTGTGTGATTTGTAAATAGTTATTTAATGTGTTGGTACAGGGATTATGTTGATGTTAATAATTAAATATTGGATAAGTTTCGTATGGAAATTATGTATATTGTGGATTTCATAAAATACAGATTGACCTGATTCAATGTGTAATATTGTCAAATGCGATTTAATCAGCTGAATTCAATATGGTTAATTAAATGATAGTAACGACACGTGGAATAGGAATATTTTAAAATAATCAGTTTAAATTTGGGTGTTGAAGATTGGGAGGTCAGCAGTACGAATTGATCCAAGTACAAATTATCACCTATCACAGAAGACGCAACCACCTCGTTGGTTCAGTGGTTATCAGTGGACGTTGCAAAGAGACGTGATGCTCTATGGAGGTGTATGAAAAAATGTCTCTGTCTTGCAGGGCATAGAAGGATGAATACCCTTAATAACAATTGATCATAGAAACGGAATTAACATCCTCCCCAAAGCTCAATAGGGGGAGTGGAAATTCACAGAATGCAAGAGAAGATGCACTTGCAATTAGCTGCATTTTGAATGTAGGCAGTGTTTTGTCTATCTATTCTTTCCTGTCCGATTCCTCTTCTTATAGTGAATATAGCCCATCGTCTACATTTTCTGCATTTGATTCTATTAGATTAGATGTTATTGATTTTAGAAATTAAATGAGACAAGCATTTTTAAATAGTTTTGACAATTCTACTATACTTCCTTTCATGACCTTGCATCACGTATTTAATTTAGTAAATAATAGATAAATATTTTTGCACTAGAACTATAGATAATACTGCCCATCCTAATCAAATCAGCGTGTACTTACCATGTATTTATTCATAGAAATCAAGTCAGATGCAAACAGTGAAAGACGTTTTCCTGTTGATATGGTATCCCGTTGCATTCATGTTTAAGGGAAATTGTTATGTACTTATTTGGAAGGTTTTAATGGTACAATAAAACAAAAAATACTATCTTTGCATCGGCACTAATTGGGGTAAGTTCGATCCAGGATATTAACAAAACCCACAGTAAATCGCCATTTACAATTTTTAATGTATATGTCACTGGTGCCTCTTAACATCTACCAAGATCGTTGGTGAATGTTCATTATATGAAAAATTATGATGCATGAAATGAAAAAAAATGTTTAGAATCAGAAATTTGAAGAACCCATGCATTTCGAAACCTTTGGTACAACTGTATTAATTTAATATATGAATTAAAGGCCCCGATTCAGATTAGACCGATTCCTCGGATGTGTCGGGTAAAAAGTTTAAGGCGGAGCTCTAGACTCTAGGCTTCGAGGGTTTATTTTGTTATTGTGTTTAGAGCAATTCGAATAAGTCTGTTTTTGTTTAATAACATTCACACACATTGTATATCGCTGAATCTAAGATTGACTGTATTTTAAAATTCACCAGTAATAACACTTTCGGAGTTACACCATCCTGACAGCCCTGAAGCTTTTTTGGCAACATCAAAAACCGTGCAACCGTATGCTTTTAACATTGTTATTACTGCTTCACTTACAGAAGTATTGTTTGTGAATACGGGTGTTAGTCCAATACACTGAATATAGATAAATTCATCCACGAAGACGCGCCCAACTATTTTTCTCAATCGTCGACAGTATATATATGCAAGCTTCCGCTTGTAGACCAATCAGGACAAAGTAATGTATTCAAAAATTGGTGGGGCACGTCGTCGTGGATGGCACTATCAATTAGGTACACATCAGTAATGACATGTAATCTGTACCTTAAACATTAGTAGTAAATTTTCCCGCGTAAACTCTTCCGTGCACCGTGACCCACATACCTGGTAAGTGTGACGCACTTCCAGCGTCACGCTTCGCTCTTAACCAGACTTTCGTCTAGACGGCAGGTGCAAATTTATTAAGAAACTTTTTAATAGTAGCATTACAAATAAACATTTCAATGTTGGAGCAAGAGTTGCTATCATTACCATCCTGTAGTTATCCCATTATTTGTGATCAGCTAGTGGATATATTTTGGCTGAAATTGGCTGATACATGTATGGGTTATTCCTGTTAGATTTTAAAGAATTCTTGAACATTAAAACAATTATCTACTTGGCTCTTTTATTGCGTATGTCTATTACCTATCTCGCCTGTCTTTGCACGGTTACACCAACTTATCCTCTTAACGTGGAAAAAACAAAAACAGTTAGAAAATCCGAAGACCCGCATGCAGTA
>LQNK01002916.1:60781-72783 GCA_001586405.1 Phoebis sennae | reverse complement strand
CATCGCTAGAGGGCGATATTATAAATTCATTAAATTTTGATCTTTAACACCTTTTAAATAAATGTTATATTTAAGGTACTACCGCTTGACACTCAGTTGTCATTTTGCTACTCACCCAGTGATTGATTGTATCGATAACTACATGTCGATATTAGTTAAATTTCTACTATAACCGAAAAATAATTAAACATAAATTTAAGAACTCCAAGAGGAGGAAGTCGTCCTAACTGATTCCTTAATTAATTTGTATAATAAATTAATATATATTTTAATACTACTTATTTTCAATTTGTTTTTGTTGTTTGCAGTGTTACATTTTATACGATGGTTTAAAATGCTTCGTATGCGAGTCCAATACTCTTTTAGCTGATTGTATTAAATTCAAGTATTGTTTTTACATTATTAATTTCACTTATTTATCGATATCAACAAATTTGTCACATCCCTCATCGAATCTTCTAGAACTTATATCATTTGATTTAGGTAGGTATTAAATTCAATTAGGTACTTTAAGTCAACAGCATAAGGTATTTCTTTATTTGAAAAAAAATACAAATTTGTGATTTTCACAATAATTTACATTTTATTGTATTAAAACAAACTTTTATATTTGCCGGTGATAAGATACATCGCCATGAGACTTATTTATTATGCTGGATCGTTTTTACAATTTATAGTTGCGGAATAACGCCTGATTTCAATATATTATATCTGAAGTCGGGACGTTATGTCACATCAAGTAGCGAATAGCGACTGGACCGATGTTGTACAATAGTACAAAGTTAAAAGTCGCAGGCTAGAGCAGCAGGGCACTTCCACTTGTTTTCTCTATTCCGTGCTGTCGACGGATAGCTTTCGCTATGACTTTTGACAATCAAATGTCATTTAATTTGAGATTACAATCCATCCTTAATCTTTGATACATTATTGAAAACGGCCGTAAATCAGCTTTGTTTTGTCTATCCCTAATATTGAAGAATAGCCTAACACCTGGTATTTTGTCGCGAAGAAAATTACGGAAGACCTTCCCATTCCCCATAAAGAGAACCACCTTTCCGCTCTTGTTTTACTTAAATCAAAAAGCACTCTTATTTATTAAATATTATAATTTACTGTACAATAATTATATCTATAACCTTCTATATATTTGTTTTGTCTATGCCTAATATTGAAAAAAGCTTAACACCTGGTATTTCGTCGCGAAGAAAATTACGAAAGACCTTCCCATTCCCCATAAAGAGAACCATCTTCCCGCTCTTGTTTTACGCTACTTGTTTTACGAGAACCATCTTTCCTTGTTTTACTTAAATCAAAAAGCACCCTCATTTATTAAATATTATAATTTACTGTACAATAATTAATTAATTATATCTATAACCTCCTTTATATTTGTTTTGTTTTGTCTATCCCTAATATTGAAGAATAACTTAACACCTGGTATTTCGTCGCAAAGAATATTACGGATGACCTCGCCATTCCCCATAAAATAGTCGTCACACGGTTCGTTACCTAATGGCTATTTTCGCGATAATAAATAATATTTATTATAACTGAACACAAACATAGGATCTATTTTCGTGCCAATATATTTCGATCGCATGATAAATATATTTTTACAATACATCATTGGTATTGATGCTGTTATGATGAAGAGTTTTTAAATGTATTGTTACTCGTTAGTTTTATTCAATATAAGATTACTCTTTAAAATTGTCATGAAATACTTATATATGGATAAAGACATCAGAAATTTAACAGCACAAAAAATTGCTGTGGTAATGGAGGCTTCGGGCCTTTGTCTTAAATGAATCTCGCGTTCTTAAGAACAAACAACCTTAACACTGTTTTGCAGAAAAAACTTAGCCAACTATACATCAATCATAATAAACTACGATTTATTATACTTGTGTCTTTATTAAATAAAGTATATGTAACTGCATAGTATTCAGTAACAATCCAGTATAATTTTCTGAGTGGACATTTCCGACAAATATCATCCAGCAAAATTGCATTATGGCTGGCGGTGAAAAATCTGCAGAATTGTGAGAAAAATTCCATTATATTCAGAGCGCTGACGTATAAAGGAATTGAGAAGCACATTTTAAGAGGTGAAGACGCAGGGCTCGTTCGTATGAATCACCCTTTTGACGGATCAAATCTTCTAACTGCCATTTTCAATATTCTATCTATCACCTGTTTTGCTTAGTAAAGTCAGACAAATTTATTTGCACTTACTTTGATTTCAATATCCTAACGACGGATACATTTGCTATGACTTTTATCTATCTCTTGTCATATAATCTGGCATAACGATCTATCCATAATCATTGATTCATTATTGAAAATAGCCGTAGTACAAGAAGTATTAGAAGAGAGATCGTAGAGGAATTTGGCTTGTTGTCATGAATCAAGGTATATTAGTTTTGATGCTATCGTTACTACAGTAACACTCATTTCTATGAACAATGTGGTTTAAATCAATGTTTAGCGTTTTGTGAGAAGACATATAATTGTCTGCGAAATCGATGACCGTTTCATCAGTAGAAAAAAATAATTTAATTATTTAGTTAGATCAGAATCGTAATTTTGTGATTGTTAAAGACAAATGAAGAGTACTTAATAGTAATGCGTACTTTTACCATTATTTCAGAAACCTTTACTTCCCTGGTGACAAACAAACATTGAAAACTCCAATTGAATACATAACAGTCACATTAGTTATAATAAAATTGACACCACGCCATTCCCAGTTGGCCGATACCGCCAATTATTCACAAACATTTCATCAAAACCGCCATTTATTTAATAACTTGTACTGTCTACTTGTTTGTCCTTCGGGATAACTTCCAACGAATTAATTAGCTTTGAAACTTTGAGTCATGTAGCAAATAGTTTTGGCGTTTTGTTCAGAACAGCGGCAATAAAAGAGGATATATTGCAGTAAAAAATGGAACTTTTAAGCCAACATATAACAATGCAGAAATTAGGTCAGTGCCTATACATCTATACTAATACTATAAAACTTAAGAGTAGGTTTGTAAGCGCTCATTTCAGGAACTACTGGACCGATTTTAATAAAATAAATACTTTTTAAAGGATATTCAAGGCGGTTTATTATACATTATTTTACATTTAATGTAAATTAATGTATAGTCCTTTAAAAAGTATTTTATTTAATATGAAAATAAAATATATGAAAATACTACTGAACCGATTTGAAAAATCTTGTTTTAAATAGAAAATTAATCGAATAAGGCTACAGACTATATGTTTCGCTTCCTTAACATATATATATATATGTATGTTAAGGAAGCGAAACCGTGGAACAGCTAGTCTAAAAGAAGTACCTACAACCCATTGCGTACACACCATTAGTTTGTGTAGAAGATTTTTTATATGGACCCAGACCTGTCATTAAAGGTTATTTATTATAGTCAGCAATTAACTGTAATGACGTCGCCGATCGTGACTGACACGCGAGCCATCACCGAGGTTTCTAATTCAAGTTTTACATCCCTGATGAGAAATAGAGGAAATTTTACATCGCTTGGTAACACCTTTGATGGTTCCGAGGTTTTTTTTGTCACCAAGCAGGCAAACGAGGGACCTGTTGGGAAATAAAGAAAATTTTACATCATCGAGGGATCTGTTGGGAAGTGATCGCCATCGTCCATAGATATAAGCGCTGTTAGGGGCGTCGCAAATACGTTGCCGATCTTTAAGATGTTTATAGGCTCTCTCTTGAAGTTTTCAATGTCGTTACAGTTCGGAAACACCGAAGAGCTATCCCTAATATGTTCTTTCTTCCTTTATGTTTATTGTATCAGAGTATGAGTATATTTTAAATTGAGGTATCACGTAGTAGACAACCCTTATATCTACTGTATTTCAAGCTCCTTTACGTCTCTTTTTTTATAGCCAAGCAGGCAATAAGCAGACGGGTCACCTGATGGTAGTGATCGCCGCCGCTCATGAATAACAATTTGGTCTTTGATGTATAGATTAAATATACGTATATACTCGTCAACTTTCTGATCTATACTTTCCGCTATGTTCCCTTCTTCCATTATTATATTTATTGTCTGTCTTCTTACGTTTCGATATCAAAAGCCGCAGGCAGGATCTAGTTCAAAAACAGAAGATCTTAAAAATACGAACAATCTATACTTAGCACAGTCTAAATTAAGCTTTGTCTTGTTTCTCTATGACTAACCGATTCCCTAAGACAAATATTTCGCGTCAAGCATTGTCCGCACGGCCGCTCGCACTTGCCAACAACTGTATGATTGATTGTGACAAGCCTCGTTTATGAAGCAATTCGTGTACAGTTCAGACACTTGATATATAATTGGAACGCGGTTTTTAACGCTAATTCGCTATTCGCATGAATGGACTGTTGTGCTTGACACAGTATTTATCGAAGGATGGGAGAATTTACCATTTTTACAATTCTGGTTAGTTTGTTCTTTGATACATGGTTTTGACGTTTTTTGCCTCGCGGTCTCACCCGTATAGTTTTGATCACATTTCCGCGATAGTATATCCAATGTACTTCCTGGGGTTTCAAACAATCTCATGCAAATCGTTTCAGTAGTTTAGGCGTGAAGAGGCAGACAAACATACATCAAGACTTACTCTTAGTCATTAGTAAGGACTAGTATGGATATAAGAGTTATTATTGAGCGATGACTTTTATCAACGCGTATTTCTAACTCGAAAACCTCGCATCTGCTGCAGTCCTTAAGCATTCATAGAGAAAAATATATCTTAAGGTCATCAACTCCTTGTTTTTATTTTATATTTTATTCTCTTGTCCCTATTTCTACGACAAACTTATTTGTTAATCCCCATTATAATTTTGTTTTCATTATTTAACTCGATTCTATTATTTAATCTTTATTTATTATCAAACACCGATTTATGTGGCGTGCAACAGTTGATACAATAATAAATACAAGATGAAGTACATCATATCTTTTATAATGTCACGCTCTATAAAGCCATCGAGCTATTCATTCAAATACATTTAAATACAACAATTGTCTGCTATTAATCGTAACGACAAGATAAATACTACGTCGTGACGTTTAATTAATCGACAATTATACACACATAATATACGACGCAAATTTTAACCACTCCTTAAAGACCGAATCGTCTCAATTGTAACGTTTATTAATTTGGATAATCTCTGTAAGGCCCTGTTTCTATAAACGATGGAACGTCATAGTATGAGGGCTACGAATCGTTTTTATAAACGATCGGTTATAATCAACCAATCGGAATCAAGTTTTGGTTGTTAACATAACCACACGTATTATAGACGAGTGTTTTTACGTGATTGACGCACATACAAACAGAAAGAAATCTAACCATGGTTTTGGGGTCTATAAAATATACATAGCAATAACTCTTTTTTTTAAATATTCAATGTACAGAAATGGTTTGGTTACTGTTTTACTATATGTATAGATGCTTTAGACTTACGCCTAGTAGGATATCGTACTGTCCGTAAGTAAAACGACTCGATTTATTATTATATACCTGAACTGGACATATAACTATATTCTGAAGAAGAAGCAGCATTAAGTAAACTAAATGGTAATGCGTATCTACTATATTAATTTTAATGGAATTTTCATAGACAAACCGGCAAAAAACCTTTCGTCTTATATACCGTTGGGTGATTACTATCAATCGTATATAGGTACAAAAGCATATAACATAAAATGTTTATTTTGATAAACAAATCAGAGTAATTTCTATTTAGGGAAAATACACATTATTACTTTTCCACATGATCTACCTATAAAAAACGTCGTGAATGATATCGTAATTTAAAATCCATAATAAGAATGGAATTGGAAAAGTAAAAACGCGTTTTTCTCTAAATAGACATGTACGATTCAATCAAGGGACATTTTCAGCCCCAAGTTCCTTATTATATTTTTCTTTTTTACATACGTTAAGTGAAATTATTTAGCACATAATCTTCAACAAAATAGTCCAAGCTCTTAAATTAATCTCGTTTTTATTATTGAGGCCTATTTCATCAATTACTGAACATTTTCATATCCCTTCAGTTATAAAATCTAACATTCCTACGCCGCAAGCACTTAGGGCACTGTCCCGTGCGGCGGAATATAAAAATAGTACACCAGAAATATACGTCATAAAATATATCAACCGGCGTAAACGCGTCTTGGATAATATCTGAGTGCTTGTAGGAATGTGTTTAATTTCTATGTGGGTGTCTGATATGTGTGATAGTAGTATCGTTTGAGGTTTTGATAGGAATCAGAAGATTGGTGGAAACATAAAATAAATAAATAAACCAACAAAATTTTTCTCTCTGGTCGATTTCGGAGACTAGCCAGCTGCGCAAGGGGTATTAGTTTTTTTTTAACACAACGCCATATATAGTCCCAAACTAAGCAAAGCTTGTACTATGGAAACTAGACAACACATAGACATACTTAAACATTATTTTTTGTTGTAAATAAATACATACTATAGATAAATTAACACCCAGACAGTAGAAAATTACAATGTTCATCACAACATAACTTTCTACTCGTGGGGATCGAATCCACGCCCTCCGGCGTAATATACCAATACTGTATCCACTGCACCAATCGGGTCGTCAAACTATACAACATTATCTATAGAACACATTATGTGTGCAAACATTATTATTATATTTCTCTCAAAATTGGACCATTTGCTGTGTTGGTCTACAGTATAGAAAAACGTTCCAATATTTTAAAACATTTGCGTATTATCAAAGTTGTTTAAAACGCTCTTGAGCGTTAGCTATGGAGGCTTAAGACTAAGTTTTGGTTTGATTACATATTTCTCGGGTGATATATGATTGTAATATACGAACTAATAGTCATTGTTTAAAAAATACATGTTATACCAACAACTCCAGTATAAAACAGCACGAAAAGGATGAAATGCAACCGTATCCAGAATGCAATTTAAAATTAATTATTTATGCCTTGGATTCCACAAATTATGCTTCAGATATCCCAAATAATTTTTGTTACATGTTTAATTCTCACTCGTTATTCATATATTTTAATTGCCCTTTGAATATAAATTACATTAATACAATATGCAAACAGATATTAATTACCGACGAATAATTAAGATTGTAATATGTGTGTAACCGGTCGTTTATCGGTAGTTTTAAAGCTTGTACTTTGTGTATTATACTGCGTAGATATAAATTCAATTAATCAAGACATGTATGAAGATAAAGAAAAAGGCATTAATTGGTGTCTTTAAAAATAAAACGTATTTATTTTAACGTTAACGAATTTATCGTTTAAAAATTGAAAAAATGTTTTACGAGAACTGTTTAATATTTTATATTATAGAATAGTTTATTCTGATTAGTGATAAAAGTTATTCCAGCATCTCCCTTCCTTTCCTTTACAAATCGTTTCTCTATCCAAGCGATCTATCACATATCATATCATATCTATCGTTTATTGATGCGATATTTCAATATTAAGTAAACTGTGTACTCCTTTGCCTATCCTTATTAAGAAAAAAAATATAATCTTAGTGATTGCAGCATTTTTATTCTAATTGAACATAATGAATTGAGATATTTAATACGAAAATCACACACACACATCTTTTGCCGTTGACTTAAAGAAACAACAATATCTGGTGATTCCAGCTTTAAACAATAGAAAATGAGATTTATTTTTTGTTTGGTTGCATTGAATTGAAAAAAATATTTTACGATTAGAATCCTATGCCATCCTATGCTTTGTCCTTCCTCGGGTTTCAAAGAATCTCTGTACAAAATTTCATCCAAATCGGTCCTGTAGTTTCGGAGCCTATTCAATACAAACAAACAAATCTTTCCTTTTTATTATATTAGATAGATGAATGCGACCAGTCAAGCCAATAAGATACATTGTATTTGTTGATCTCAGTAGTTAAAAACTAATAGAACAAAACACTTCAACACGATATGTGTCCGGTTATTCACACCTAACTCTATGCCCATAACTAATTCGTGTACAGAATTTATTAATTGCGCATAACCAATTCATATGATGGACGTTAAACTTGGGATCTTTTCGGGGCTTAATCATAAAACTATATTAATCCATTTAATCTTTAGTTCTAGAAAGCCATAGAAAACAATTTTTTTATAGCTAAGGGGGGCAAACGAGCAATATTTTTTTTAAAGCCCACCTTTTCTCAATCGTTAAAAAACTAGCGCAGCTCTAAAAAATAAGTTGTAATTGCAGAGTTGCTTGTATAAAAACGCATTAATATATTAAAGTAATAATAAGAATTTCCATTTGAATATTCTAACTTTAATATCCCCTTAAAGTATTTATAAATTTGTCATTAATATTATTTAAAAATATTACAAAGCTCCAAAATGTTCCCAAAGCGAAGCTTTAATAATTTGTTCGTATTAACAGACTACAATAAATATATCCCGATCATAAATCACGGGAGGTCCTTTCAAAGTATTGTCGTATTGATTTATCGTCATCCCTGTTGTGATACGATGACACTCGAAAACACGAAATAACTACTCTGCTAATGTTTTCATTTATTTTCATGTTGTTATTTTTCGCAGATATTCAACAAGCCATTGTTCTTGACCTTCACGCAGAGACAGAATTTAAGATACAAAAGATACTCACTCTTCCGACTGCTGCGAAACATTATCCTTGTCCTTATGAGCCTGCCCAGAGCTACATGAATTGCCCATAGCGCCGCTGTTCCACCACTTTATCTCAACATCACCGTATTAATTTAATATTATACACTAAACACCATTTATTTCATCAAAACACAAGCACATGCGAAATGCTTTTATTGTTTGGCATCGCCCGGTATCACGACGAAGCGGCAAAATAAAGCGCAACAAGACACGCACTCACTACGTCGTCTCGACCACGAATAAAATCGATTCGCGCCCTCTTGTCATTTGCCCCCCGCCCATGTCCACACCTCGCGTGCGCGTCATTTTTATATTTTCCATTTTACGTTTCTATATTCATTACACTAAAAAGTTTTCACGTTAATATTATACACAATTATTAACTTGTTATTAAACACCTTTAAAATTGTAAACTTAAATTTGTAGAGCAAATATAACGACAAAATATACTACTCACTCCTATTCAACGCAAAAAATTGTTTTGAATGTATTTTAAGCGGTGGAAAAATAGATATCATCATTCATCAATCATAGAGGTACCGAAATTGACACTGGCAGTCGAAAATAGGCAGCTGTCCGCTAAAATTTGAATTTTAAAAATAAAACATGCTTCGATTGTTTCTTTTCTGTCGATTTCAATTTTCAACAAGTGCTTTACAGTATAATGATCTAAAAAGATTATTTTAACGTGTTTTATGTGCGTAGTGACTAATTAAAAGAAAATAATAAGCATAGAAGCAATGCCTAAATGTTTCGTAAATTCCGTACGACCGTTGATGGAATTTTTCATTCATGAAACAGGTAATTCTAAGTGTAATAAATACAAATTATTTCAATGTGATAATAATAAATCATTTATGTTTATATTGTTATAATTATTCCAGTCTACATTTTGCTAAGGGCTAACAAATTCCATTGTACGTCTTATTTTATAAGAATTGTTTACATATTAAATAGCACAAAATGCTTTCGGATCTCCATCCAAATTGAAGTAAACTAAATAAAATAATATACACTTTAATTTTGCTTTATACGCATATTACGTATTGGTAAATGATATGATATGAAAGCTTTTAATTAATAAAAAGTTTCTTTGTTAACTATCTGTTTCTAGATGAAATAAAATCGGCACGAGGTCCAAAAATGTCGTTAAAAAAGCAAAAAACGCTTTTAAAAACCAACGAAACGATTTATCATGATAAAGTGCCGATATCCACGCGATTCTATCTTCAGCTATTAAAGAAAAGTCAATTCTTGCCACAGTTTATTGATAACGAAAACGAAAACTACGATTATGCATCCGAAAGCGAAAAACCGGTTAACTCGCCTGAACTTAGTAAAAAAAGTTCGAACCTAAAACGCGAAGCTGATAAGTCTACGTATAACCTAAGATCGAGTGAAGCAAAGACTGAACGCAAGGTTTTTAGTGAAAAAAAGCGTAGGCGAAGGAAAAAAAATGCATCGACTATAGAGACGCCCAATGCACAAGAGTCAAAGCCGCTTGAAAAAAAAAATAATAAGGAGCCGTTGGCGCCAATTATCGAGGAAATAAAAAGCCGGGAACCTCTTAAAAGTGCGTTCAAGGGGGGTTCGGAAATTGATAAAATAGCCGAAAAATTAAAGAGCTTGGTTCGAAATAACGCAGAAGAGAAACTTAATAAGGAACTATTGTACTGCAGGGAATCTTTTGACAAAGAAAACTTAGCTCCTAACGAAAAGGAGAAAGAAATGGATGTTCTGAAAGATAATGGTAAGTTCACGAAATAAGTCATAGCTTTTAATTCAAGTAATTTATTTATTTATTTATTATTTGCCAACAGTGTACACATAAAAGTAATGTTTTCGTAAAATAGTAGTGAAAACATACTTTGAGTCTATGAAGTAAGTTTTCGATTCATTTTCCCCCGCTGTGAAAAGTACTTATGAGTAAATAACAATAATTTAGGTCAGGATTAGGTATATCTCACATGTTGATAACATTACATTCGAAAACAATTGGTATTCGTTAGTTACAACTAAAAGGCGTGTGCGACGTGTGCACAGCGATTTTCTTAGGTTACGTTACGTTTTTAAGAAATCCAAATCCGATGCAATGTCATGTTAAAGGTGTAGTTTTTGTCTAACCCTGAATATTTTAGGTTGAATGGTCTGACTGAACATTTTTAGCTTTTGTATTTCTCTGACTGCTTAGGTACCTATACGATATTGAATTTATGTTTGCTGTATTACAGACAAATGTTCATATTAGAACGTATAAAAATTTTTATAAATTCTCTAAATTCATAGGGTAACTAATAGGCTTAGCTATTATTAATTGTCAAAATTTTTGATTGAAAATTATTCATAATATCGACGTCTTATTTAATCCTTAGAGGAGCGTCGTCGTCCCTCCCACGTATGCTCCTACTGCGGTAAGAGCTTCGATCGTCCCTGGGTGCTGAAGGGCCACTTGCGACTTCATACTGGGGAAAGACCCTTCCCTTGTCCCTACCCGCATTGTGGGAGGACTTTCGCTGATCGGTAAGTTGATTTAAATGTATATTTATTAATATTTGAATTGTCAATAAACTCTAATCTAAATAAAATATTTTATTTTTATGTGATTAACTAAGTATAGCAGATCAGGGAATTAAAGATGACTAGCTTCAGCTGACGAACTCTTTTGATTATCTATGAGATCTACTTCCACAATTTTCATTAGTTTGTATAATTACTCCCATTGTAGAGTTACGTACTTACAGGGTACTGATTCACAAATCCGATTCGGGTCAGGTTAAAAACGTTTCCGTCGAAATTTGTCTAAATCTTATTCCGATTTTCGATATTTTCCGATCGGATTCGCATTTGTGAATAGGAGAGCAGATTTCTTGTCATGCAGATCATGCTTGAAGAGAGACCAAAGTGATCAACCATACTCTTTGACGCCTCTATCAATCAGAACAAATTCGTCCAGGATAACATCATATGAAGGGAACCGAATCCTTCACTTGTGTAAAAATATTTTGAACTGTCAATAAAAAAAAAAATAAACACGAGTAATCTTATGTAATGTATACTTATACATAATTGTTTTATCGAAACCGTAAGCTATCTCCCATTCTTAAGATCTTCTTGATTTATTTAAAATATGTATTTTTTAATAAAATAAATAACATCAATTTATCACATCAGCTCAAATCTGCGCGCTCACCAACGCACGCGAGGTCACCACTCTTGGCAGTGGCGGTGCCAAGTTTGTGGCAAGGCCTTCAGCCAGAACCGATACCTCGAGAGGCACAGAGCTGATGCTTGCAGGAAATAT
>LQNK01002916.1:45985-60672 GCA_001586405.1 Phoebis sennae | reverse complement strand
GATTATTTTAAATAACAATTAATTTCCAGAATGAACACTCGTCAAGCACACACGAATTGCCTTCCAACTAAAACCGAAATCCCTCTATACGGCATGATTTGTAACAGAAATGTTATGTCCGAACCCAGTACAGAGGGCGCTAAGAACGATGACTGGAACGAAGAGCCGATAGACTTGTCTATGGGCAAGAGGAAGGACGAATAATTAAAAAAAAAGAAATTAACTTATCAATAGCCTATTGTCCGTTTTTTGAACAATCCCCAGTTTAAAGGCAACGGTCAAACCCTCAAACGGTTTGAAGTGAAGTAAATACTTAAGTTATATAGTTCGTGGGCATAATTTGAAATGATGACTACAGAAAAGATGCATGTTTGGATAAATGAATGATTAGATTAGGTACCTAAAATTCGAAGAAAATATGAAGTAAGGTATAAGGTATAATGTAACCACATTATCTATCATTATGTTGAAAAAAAATGCGATATAAGCTTAAATAGTTAATATATTTTTGGCATGTGTGTTGTATTTTATTTCACTGCTAACTTTCATGGCCTTAACGTGACACTTTCTTGGACTTGGTCAACAAGTGTTGTAGTCATTTATAAACCTATTTTATTTTCATTCTTACATGTTTTAAAAAATAAATGAATATTGCACTCAATAAAAGTAATACAAGAAATTAAAAGACGTTATTTTTACATATATGACTTTATTTACACAATTACACTAAAATAAATATAACATTCAACACTTAAAGCAATCATTAGCTATCTAATAGACAAAACCCGTCATTACTATAGCGATATTTTACTTTACATAGCGGTAAAATAAAATATATAAATGACGTCCATAAATTTGAGGAACAATCTAACGACCAATCATATGGCTTACACCAAGTTGAATGAAAAGAAATGGACCAATTACAGCGATGTAGCTTTTAACGCGCAATATTTTAAATGTGGCTTGAACTTAGATTATATATTGCTATTTTTTCATTAAATTGATAAGGATTGAGGGAAGTTAAATTCACTATTGTGTTCGCTACAGACTCAGACTAGACACCATAAAACAAATATTTACAGTACACAAAGGTTTGATACCACTGTACGGTTTTGACCTTTTAAATGCAAGGTGATAAAAGATACTAATGTATAGGAACAAAGCATAAAATAACACATTTACCTCCTAGTGCTATGCAAAATATTAACAACAAATAGTACGCAAATCATAGCATGAAATGATTTATAAAGCAACTGCCATATAATGACTACAAAATACATAAATATTAAAAAAATACTTTACTTTATAATAATTTTTGGTAACAATTACCAGATCTGAACATAGTCACCAATCAATTCCAGACCATATTCTCATATTCAGATATTGTTTCTTAGGAATGCATTTATAAAATTTCGAAATACTAAAGTACAATACAAGACCGAAGATAATAAATATACGTAATAAGAAAACCACTAATAGTACCACACTAGCCTCTTCACTATCATTCACAAGCTAGACAAAATTTAATACATTGGCACTATGACTTTACAATGTAAAGCATTGAATATAGGAAATATTTAAATAAATTTTACCTGGAGACCGAGTGCTAACCTGTGTAAACCACTTATTTATTACCTTTATTAATTATTTGTGATGATTTCAAATCTCATCATAAGCACGCACTCCAAAATATAGTAATTTGGCATATTATTATGAAAAATATAGGAATTATGATATTTTCTAATAAGTTTTTTCGGTCTTTAATATTTTTTAAGAATGGTTTCTTATCGTCCGATATAAAAAAAAATCAATTTAATTGCTTCAATTGTTATGTACCATCAGATCTTATAAAACTATATTAACGCTTTTATGACTAGTTTTTAAAGGTTGTTTTACAATACAATATGAAGAGAACACAAGTCCTGAGTATGATATAAAATGGTATATTTATGTTTGAAAAGTTAACTTAAATATGGTAATTATCACTACAAATTTTTTTTCTAACCAAAATTTTTCACTTATTAAAAACAGCGCATGTATTTTCTACATATTTATAAATAAACCGACAAGAGACATGACTCATATTATGCACTATATAAATTTATATTAAGTGCACATACAATAAAAAAAATTATTTCACTACATAGTGTGCGCTTATTGATATATGTATTTCATTAAGATTTTACACAATGCAAATAACATTAGGAAAATAGGTTTTAATCTCATATTGGACTACCTATATAAAATGTTTAAAATCACAATTTTACACACAAAAGGCACGTATATAATATAATGAATTTAATGCAAATAAAATTTAAATTATTAATTTAAAAATATGGTTGAGATTAACACTAAAATTATAGTTCTCCTTTGTAGCTGTACTAATTTTAATAAAATAATATCTTTAAAATAAGTTGAACAATTTTTATATAATCTGCGTATTGAAAAACACGATGAATAATAATACATTGGCACAGCGTGTTCTATTTACGTAGATATATGAAAAATGGTATTTTTTTTCCATTTACTTCATTATTATTTAGTAATGATTTCAATTAAGACTTAATATGGCCTTATAGACCGATCCATTTCCTATTTAAAGACTACAAATAAAACAAAAACAAATATTTTAATTTAACAATTCCATAAGAACAACCATTTATAACTTTTGTCATAAACACAATAATGAACGCTATTGTACTATATAATTATAAATTGGACATCCTTAATATTAATAATATGTATTGCACAGTAGCTCTTGCTTATGAAAATATTATATTTTAAGAAACTGTTAAATCCATGTAGCAGTCCTGAAAGAAAGATTTAAAACAAATATGAATTTTATTTCCTCATTAAGAAATATTTAATATTGGATTGGTAATTTCATAATAACTTTAGTTTATATTCAAAAATCATTGCTAATAAAATTAAAAAGAAAAGTCCTTTTTGTATAAGTATGTTTTTATATAAATATATACTTACCTATGTACATTATAAGGGCGGTTCCTCACGAATGCCCTCGCTGTGCCTGGTGCGGCCTGCCATGTCCAGAATGGCCTTAGCTTCTGGGTTCGCGTCCAAAATGCTCGTATCCCGTTCGTCCTAAAAATAATTACGTAATTTTCACTAAAAGTATTACATAGTCTTCTAATTGGGGTAAATAAAAGCTGATAATATTCTAGTTAAATTAATTGCAATATGTCTATATCAGTCCTACAATAGCATTTCTAGAATGCTTTCGTCATCTTTCCATATTCGTTAATATTTGCTACAATTAATATTATAACCCCTTTTTAACGTTCTACGGCGTACCAGGAAGCCACGACGCAGTTGGCGACACCTGACCTACATATTACTTAAAAGAATTACTGTTCAAAACATTTTATTTCACTAAATACGATGTTATGTTGATTTATTATGATCTAAACATTTTCAATACACTACTATCTAAAAGCTATGTAACAAACTTTTGTTGTGACAATCATACTCGTATAACTGTAACATTTTTGTGTATAACCAAGATATGACATAAGAATACAATAAATACCAAATTCAAGGCTTGCAAACATCAGGCAGATCTTCACTATAGAGTGGTTTTCCGAGCATGTGCAGTAACTTCACTTCAGACTTATGAGCTTCGAGTACACTGCTCTGTTCCGACATGGATTCAGGCTGGAAGGAGGGGAAAGGAAAGGGATAAGGAGAGCTGTTGTGATAATAGGGATATGAAACACAAAGTATATACCAACAAGTATATAAATTAATAACCGAATGATTGTTATTTATATTACCTGATTGTGTATCGTAATATAGAGATGATTGAAACATTCGAATTACATCGTTATTTTTTTTGTTTTCAGAAAAAGCTCTTATATACCCACACAACTATTTTTATCAACTTGCCTGTCCATATTCGAATAGCAAGCCAAACTCAATTTGTAACCCAACTAAAATTGATTTCTTTTTTTATTTCAAAAATAAATGAATTTTAGTTCTAAAGCTACCCAACTTTTATCTAAGTAGGTCTGTTAGGTATATTATTTGCCCTGGTCCCAAAAACTTCTCCAGTTGGTCGACCTATATTCGACCCTGTTATATACTTATACTTGGCCAAAACCACTTTTAAGCTAAAGTTTTTTAGATGTCAAATTGTTTCCTAAATTTCGCCATTGTCTCTATTTGCGCCAACCTAAAGCTGAAAGAAGTTACCAAGTCTAAAATCCCCAAAATGACTCACATCGTCCTTGTCCAGCGCGGGCTTGTCGCCCACGCCCCACTCCTCGATGGAGCGTATGGGGAAGTGCTAAAGCTGCCCAACATTTTTCTCAGTACCTAAGTAGGTCACCATTTTTTCATATTATCTTACCCTGGTCTCAGTTGGTCGACCTATATATGATCCTGTTATATACTTATAGTTGGCCAAAACCAGTTTAAAGGCAAGATTTTTAGATATAATTTTTTTTCCAAAATTTCTCCATTTTTTCGCAGAAACTTCTCAAGTTTGTCGACCTATATTGGACCCTGTAATATACTAATAGTTGGCCAAAACTATTTGTAAGCCAAGATTTTTAGTCAAAATTTCGCCATCGTCTCCATTTGTTGCCAACCTAAAGCCGAAAACACTTCAACCTACGTCTATAATCCCCAATTTCACTCACATCGTCCTTGTCCAGCGCGGGCTTGTCGCCCACGCCCCACACCTCGATGAATCGTATGCGGAAGTACTAAAGCTGTCCAACATTTTTCTCAGTACCTAAGTAGGTCACCATTTTTTCATATTATCTTACCCTGGTCTCAGTTGGTCGACCTATATATGATCCTGTTATATACTTATAGGTGGCCAAAACCACTTTTAAGCCAAGATTTTTAGCCGTCATTTTTTTTCCAAAATTTCGCCATTGTCTCCATTTGCGCCAACCTAAAGCCCAAAACAGTTAGACCCCAGTCATAAATCCCCAACATCACTCACGTCGTCCTTGTCCAGCGCGGGCTTGTCGCCCACGCCCCACACCTCGATGGAGCGCATGCGGAAGTGCGGCTCCTTGCTCAGGCGCCGGTAGCCGCGGAACGTGGAGCACGACTCCGCCGACGAGCCCTCGCCGAACGGCTCGGCCGGTATCCATATACCACCGAATTCTAGCTGCCCGCCCATTAACTGAAAGAATAACATTTTTTAAATAGAAAACAATTTAAACTCACTGTGTTTTAGGCACGCGCACATGTGCGAGGAGAGACGCGACCGCTCCTCTCACTCCCCCTGATGAAAGACCTCCGAATCGGTCCGAAACCGTCGGTCTACATCGAGTTAAAACACATTGAGTATGAACCGTCTTAATACAACTAAATAAAGGATGGCTCACCTATCGTTAAATCAATATAACATTTTGTACTTTCGTGTTTTAACAAGTTCAATTCAATTCAATTCTTTTTAATGACAGTGCAACGTTGTCACAATTTTGCCAATGCACGGGGCATTGTGAATATACTACACTCTTAAGTTTTGACAAAAAAATAATCATTTAAAATATCGCCCATAAGTCCCTTAATACGATAGCTTCTTTACCAAAGACTTATCGATGTAACAGTATATACAAGATCAAAAGGATTATTCTTGAAAAACTCACCATTCCATTAGGCAAAGTCTTAGTATGATGGTTCATATACTGATAGTGGTCGTTATAGCTGGTGGCCGGGTAGACCCTCATCTTCGGTGCGCAGGTGAAGAGGAAGGACTCGTCGGTGCCGGTCCAGTTTGGACTCCAACTCCACGACGCGGTCGCAAAACCCCCGAAGATGTACCCGCTGGTGTCTTCGATTATGAGGATCGAGGGACCTTGCTCTTGAATCCGACCTGAGGAATGTTTGCAAGGTGACTTTTACAATTTTCTTGTACTAGAGTTAAGGCTTTTCCACCAGGGATACTCCGTCTCGTTTATAACAAGAGTCAATCTGAATGATCCTCTGATGCAACATTAGAATAAGGCTATCTTTCCACGAAATTGCCATTTAATATATGCTGCGATCGAAATGTCACTAGTGCATTATGTTGATATCCTACCTTAATAAAATATGTATAAAGTCTCTAATGATTTACGTTCTTACGTTGAGAGTATCGACCTTTCTTAATCGTTCATTGACCCGCGTTGCCGGCCAGCTGATACGTCACGTAAACATGAAGTTCAATAAATAAATCATATTAAATTAACAAAGCCTCGCCGTCGCATTTCATTATTTTTCACTTGTTTAGGTACATGTTCCGAATGTCCTGTAAACGAATAAAACGACCTATGTAACACCTTATATAAACACTCACCAGCCATAGTAGAGAAGGATTCTCCATGTATGTGAGAAGAGAACAGGAACCTCCATTTGTGCTGGTACTTCTGCGGCAGGTGACTGTTGATCCACACTATGTGCGACAGATCTATGAACGCGGGGTAGTCGGGCATCGCTACTAAACCTACAAATATCGGAAAAACAAATTTGAATGGGTATTATCTTATTAACATAAAATAGATTTAAAAATAACAACTGAAGTTAACAAAATATTTTACAAAATCCACTACAAACTTACTTAAAATTATTAATAAAGTTTATCATATTTTAAACCAGTTGTTACCAAATAAAGAAAATAAGAAATATTAAAGTAGGTAGGTAACAACTGCTAAATGATTACGATATATGAATCTTAACATATTAAACAAACATATTAACAAACTACCATTAAACAAACATTTCCAGGATTTTGTTGGCAGAGTAAGTGTTCAAAATATCACTGTATTTTTTAAAATATTTACTTAACAAGATTTCTTTTTATTTTCTACTCACCGTCAGGCGCCGGTAACAAAGATGACGGCGCTGGAGGTAGCGGCGTAGGACTTTCATCTCCAGATCTCTTGTTAATACCGTATAGGTTTACGAATACTAACTCTGCTAGTTGCTTTAATAGGATGTTGGTTTGCAGCCTACAAGGAAAAGCGAATAATTAGAAACTCTTTAAGTAGAGATTAAAGAAAAATAACACGAGACACTGATATGATCCATTCTACCCGTATTGCGACGGATTAGAATACGTGTATCGCGACCTAATTTCTACCCGGGGGTGTTGTCAGAGGCGACAAAAGGTAAATCTGCTGCATAACATCTTCAGCAATAAAAGAGTGGGACTCAAGCATTTAAATTACCACGCCCCAGGAGAAGATCGGCAGTATTGCACTCTGTTTCATACGATGAGCGTGTCCCCTTCCTCCAAGACGGCAAGGCATCTACGACACTTTGACGCAGTAGATGTCCAGGGGATGTGGTCAGTAACTTAAAATCCGCATGCACCGCTTGCCTGCTGTTGCGTAAAAAAATGAACTCCTTTTTAGAGAGGCGGAGGAGTTTATTCAAACGAATGCAGAATACAATTTTTGTATCGACGAACCCGTTTTAACACTTACTACTTACATTTGGACAGTTGTCCATGATGATGTGGCGAGTCCAGGTCTGGTCCATTCACCAGGTCCAGGTCCATTGGCGGAGACCAATCATAGCTGCCACAGCCTCTCCCAGACTCCCAGAGTCCTTTGCCTATCGAAACTCGGACACATTTTTAAACTTACCATTTGGACAACTGCTGGGCATTACAATGATGATGAGGCGAGTCCAGGTCTCCACCAATCGTAGCTGCCACAGCCTCTCCCAGAGCTTGTACATACGATGCATTAGCTCTGAACCCCTTCTCTATCCACACCCTGACCCGTTTCGACGAAGAAGATTTGACTATCTTGATGTACGTGGACGCGATGCTCTCGCAAAACTGTAAGTAACGTCTGATATGGGTTAATTAATCGAAAATTATCTGTCATTAAGGACTGTTCAAATATTACGTTAGCAATTTTTTTACAATTATTAACCCGCCATTCCCGTTCAGGAATTACGTAAAAATTTTTCAATTAAAATGTATTTTTTTTTTATATTTCAACATTATAAAAATAAGGAAATAGATTTAGAATACTGTATAATTCCCCAAATCGGTTCTAAAGTGAGTACCTAAACTTATGCGTTTTACATTGGGAATCCTCGAAAATGCGTTTTGTTTTCAATCATCTATACATATAATAAAACAGCAACCGAACCATTTCTGTACATTGAATATTTTTCAAAAAAGTAATTGGTATGCAATATGTATATTCTATGGATCCCAAAACCATGGTTAAAATTTTTTTTTTCTGTTTGTCTGTTTGTCTGTTTATCTGTTTATCTGTTTGTATGTGCGTCAATCACGTAATAACCACAGGGCAGATTTTAATAAAATTTGACATGCTGATAGACCAATATTAGGTGCAACTTATAGGCTACATTTTATTTAAAAAAAAATATTTTTGGGGTGGTTCTCCATACATGTAAACGGAGGGTAAAAAAATAAATTCGCGAATACAACATTGAGTGAGAGTTCATTGGAAAGGTCTTTAAAAATGATATCGAGGTTTCTAAATGCGTTTTCTGCTAAAATAAATATTTTTTGAGATATATGCTTCTAAAGTCGTGAAAATGTCATACCACGTGACAATGTGAGATTTTGGTTGAGTTGCGGACATGCCTTTTTATACTCTTAAGGTATAGATTAAGACGTTAAAACAGTCAATGAATCCTCAAAAATCTTCAAAAAATAACTAACTCTCTGCCCGCGGCATCGCTCGCGTGGGCTTCGTTTTTCTGTATTTTTAAAGAGGTGCGCGCTCTGTAAGGTTTTGGTCAAACCTATTTCCATAGAAAATTATAAAAAAAAGTATAGACATGCGCATATATCACTGGTCCTGCGATCGTAATTTTTTTAAACTTTTGTTGTGCTCCTCTAAAAATACAGAAATTAGTAGCCCACGCGTGCGAAGCCGCGGGCGGAAAGCTAGTAGACAATATAAGGGTTGCCATTCGTGTAAAAAGTAAATAACTACCGATGACGTCGTCATCATCTAGACTCCCCCTACCCCCATATCATCCAAAATAAGCAAAATAAAGAAATAATGCTTACGTAATACTTGAACGGCCCCTTAAAATAAAACATATTTTTTGTCCAATATATTCTCATAATTTGTACAAAATTTTATACAACTTTAACCATCCATTACTTAAAGTTGACTAGAATGTTTGCATACTTTTTGATTAGGATAGCTTTATACTATATTTTACTACATTGCTAATGAATACATACATACTTAATTATGTATGATGAGTCAAGTAAGCTATTTAGCTTAGAACCATGAAACGGACATAGGATACTTTTTATTAGATCATCCCAAGATAATGGGGGGTGAAACCGCGAGTCACAGCTAGTTAAGTTATAAAGAAAAGTACAAAATAAAAGCTCCATAGTTACAAACGAAACTTATAAAATCAAGAAGTACTCAACTACTTATTGCAAGTAAAATAAGTTATCAATCGTCTATAAAATACCTTGAACGTAACCTCAATAACAGTTAACCTCAATACAAGTATAGCATACCTCCTTTAGCAGCTGGTAGGGCAGCTCGATTTCCTCATTGTAGTCCTTGCCGAGGCAGTTGTAAGTTACCGTCATTCTTTCGTCCACTGTACCTGTGGATAGAAGTGTGTATTTTGAGAGGGAAAATAATTACTAACTATAACACAAGTACAATAACTTCTTACCCTATCTGAGGTAAGAAAAATATATCTATGAAAAGGTTACTCAGCACAATATATCAAGCCTTCATCTTGACACGCTGATTTTCAGCCGTAATCGAAGTCTCGATACTAATCAGACTCAATTTAGTTATTAATCCTCTCCCTATCCCCTCCCCTTCTTTTAAGCCGGCATGCCGGCAAAAAAAGACATCAAAGTGTCGCAGATTACTTTTAAGCACAAATAGTGATTTGATTCATTTAACTGAAATTAATTTAATATTTTTAGCTTTATGTCCATTATATATAGACCAAGAGTTTTCTACATTATTTGTAAATTGTTAACAATGTAGTTTAAACTAATTTCAGTAAGTTTATATTGAAGCAACTGATTAATAAGAAAGTTGAAAGCATATATACCAATAATAGGAAAACCACATACCTCTAACATTAAAAACGTACAATTCAGCAAACCGGTTGAAGTCAACCGTGGGCGACTTTTGCTGCCCAGAGCCGAAGAGGAAATTTGATAAATACTGCGCCAGCCGCGGGTCTATTTGGGGACCCCAGAATTTCTGGAACCATTTTCAATCAAATTATAGTATGGATTATTAAAAATTAAAATATATTCCTTAACGTTACTGTGAACTTAATTTTTTCTGAAGATGGGACCATACTCCATTTATCTAAAGTTATTTGTTAAAGGATTTCGAGGCGAAGTTAAAATTTCGAAATTGTATTAGTTTAGATAGAAATTTTTGTATTTCATGTTCTGTTGCTCAATTATGTTTATGTGGGTTTCTAGTCTCATAAGTTATCTAATATTATTTATTCTTTCTCGTAACGTCGGTTTATTTTCGTCGGATCATGTTATGTTTCATGCCTAAGTTAAATATGTGTGTCACCAAAAAACGTGACAAATATTTGTGTGAGATTTCAAATGTTTGTGCATTTTTATTTAGCAATGTAATTATCGTTTTAGTGATAAATGCAAATAATAACACACTCGACTTTTTATCGAGTCCAATTTAAATTGTCGATAGATTTTTATAATTGGGGTGCATATGGATTAAGATTTGGTTTAACTAGTAAGACTCAGTTTAAGATTCTCTGATGGTAAAGTTACGCAACAACTTCATAAAATTGTAGAGGTACTATATGATTGTATTAGTAGCCAATTGGGTACATCCGATAAACATTACTATTTTCTTTATTAATCTTAGCAATCGATATTATTAATATACAACATTAAAAAGTTAATCCATATTTTAATAAAAATATTTGATACTTATATTAAAATATGTGTTGAAAGAATCACCGCCTTAGTTTTGTAATAGAAATGCAAAATATATACGACGTACTAGTTTCCACACAATGGAAATAGATTAAGTATTGTAATTAGTTATCTGTTTCGTCCGTCGAAACATAGCAGTTTTATGTACTTTTAATGGACGTTTACACGTTTTGACATAACATTTGTATACAAATGTGAGCGACCTACTTTTTAAAAATATTCATTATTATCCTATAACCTAAACGTTGTATTTTATGGCAGGCCAAACAAAACGTTCTTCCTGATCTAATTACGGTGAATCTCTGCAGAGACCAACCAACTGCGCGTGAGATGTTATAGTGCACAAGTATGTGTGTGAGCACAGGTGCACTCTCTATTTCTCCATAAGACGGGATGGGATGGTAGACCGACACGGCTGGAAGGGTATCAGGCGCAGGACCGAAGGCATTACGTGCTTTTCGAGGCACGGATGTTGGTGGCGGTGTTGGTACGGTCCCAACTTCCTAATTTAGGTCTGTTATGGGGATTATTTGACAAAATATCTCAACAATATCAAACCAGAGAACACACGATCTGTTGGTTAAAAATGCACGAGACCAATGACGCAATTAAAGAAGTACGCGAGTCACCTGATAGAGATAGAGAGGAGAGAATAAAGAATAAGTAACTAAATAAAACCGCCTCAGGCCTAACCTAAAAGAGGCCAATTTGGAAAAGAAATGTTTTGATTTTGACTTTGCCTAACCGAAATCGCTACCTACTACTATGTCATTTAAAATAACTTTTTTATATAAATATTTGTCTCAGACGTGGTATTGGTCAATATTTATCGATAATATCATATGAGATTTACTGTCAGCTGGTGGTACCCCACTTGAATTTAAGCGCGTCTTCGTAAATTTATGTAAATTTGTAGAGCATATTGCTAACGTAAACGTGTCAATAATAACTAACTGAAAACACATTTCTAGATACTAATTTTATTTTTTTTTTGACACAGAATTTTAAAAAAATAATAACTACTATACACTCGATGGTTCGTAAAAATTATAATACATAGACAACAGAAACCATATCTTATAATTATTTTCCAAAATCTTTCCTCAATCCTGGGTATTATAATCCTAGCACTTTGTATATCATGTTATGCTTACTCCGAGTCAAAGCACGCAAAAACAATACCTTTTCTCAAGCAGCCCTCAAAATATAAGCTTCAATTCTAAATTAAAAGTATAAGAAAAACAATGATGAAACTGCAAGGGGAAAATGGTGAGCCCGTGAAAACTCCATATCGCAACGTAAACATTTTTCCGCTATTGTTTAAAGGGAAAATAAACAGCATGCTTCCGATCGCTCGTCTTGTTTACGTATTTCATAATAATTTACGATTCAATTTAGTAAATATAAATCCAAGTGCGCGGTACATAAGCTGATGTAACTTTTGGTAGGTATATGAAAAGTGAAGCTAAAGTTTGGCGACTAACGGCCGTTTTCAATATTCTATCTACCCTCGTTTTGCTTACTAAAGTCCGACAAATCCATCTATTTGCATTTACTTTGATTTCAATATCTTAACTACGGATACATTTGCTATGACTTTTGTCAATCTATTGTCATATAATCTGACATAATAATCTAACTATAATCATTGATACATTATTGAAAATGGCCGTGGATAGACTCGAAGGTGAGGGTGTGAGTGTGTGATTTTCCAGTATGGTTGCTAATTAATGTCTTATAATATTAACATGTAGGTAAATAAATAAAAGGGTTGGGGGTGCATAAAATAAATCAGTTGATGAGTAGACGTTCAATATTTAGTATTATTATCGAGTGCAGCCGAAAAGCAAATACAAATTTCAAAAGCAAATACAAAAATGTTCGTCTAGTTAGATAAAACACCATTTTCTCAACACGTCACGAGAACTTCGTATATTTCAAACTTCACTTACACAGATGCACGTGTACGTACGTGTAGTTAGCGTTACTCGAGTCTTCGGAACACTCCATCTGCCTTTTATTCTATAATCTGTGATTATTATTATCAATGGACCTCTAGTCTGAGAAGGCAGGATCACCACACCTATTATCGGTTTATATCATTTTGATTGCTTAAAGAAGTCTGGAACAAACTTTTTGGCGGGTGACGTAAACTTAATTCCGGTTGGTAAACATCTGGCCCAGAATAGCTAGTAATTGGTCTAAAAGCTATTTCTTTTGTTCTGTCTGTGGATGCTTTGATGCGGTTGAAACTGTACATTCGATTTATTCGTACAGTTTACTTTGTATTGATGTTTCATTTTATTTTAAATTGCATTGCCATTATTCAAACAACAAAGTAACTTTTCATAAAGAAGTTTGTACAACCCATTTAAACTAATATTATAAAGAGGACTTTGTTAGTAATGAATAATATTTATTTCATGCATTCAGGTATTCCCTGCACAACAGACCAATTTCAAACATAACAACCCTGTTGCATATAGACGTAAGAAAGAAAAGAAAAAAACTTAGATAAAGAGACACGGTCGTATATTGTAGGTGCGTGATTACGTGGCGTACGCAACAAAATGAACTTAAATTCGCGGCGCTTTCCTCTCCACAGTGTGGAATGCGGAAAAGTTCTCACGTATCGTAATAAATTCTTAGATCCTTTAGCACAATTTAATTTTGGACATAGCAGAAAGATTCGGAGCTATAATGCAAACTGTATTAGCCGATTTTGTTATCCTTAAGTTTTTTGGGTTGCCTCCGTATGACAGCAATTTTAAAGACGTCAAAAAAATATCTCGTTTGGAAAGGTCCCTACTGATTTCTACTGACGAAGACTTAAGATCAATGAACCAGCAACATATGTCCATTTAGAAAAAAATACATTTATCTTTTTATTAAAATACAATTAAACAATATTATTTCTATTTTATTTCCAGCAACTTGTTGCGTCTCGTTTATTGACTTCTATGAAAATTGGCAAACCGTCTAGACAAGTTCTTGAGGTCAGAATCAATATAAAGCTTGGCTTGACGTCACTCAAGTTAGACAGGAGTGTCCCTAACGAGGCAAACACACCTTCACCTGAATAATACAATACTTAGATTTGCCGTTTATGTGTTTTTAATTGCTCTGTTTGTAAGAAGTAATGTAATTAAAATGATGTTATTTTTCCTATGATAGTTAGTCGATAAATATGATATTTTGGGTCTGAAAACTTATTTTTAAAGCAGTTCTTTTTGCATAAGTTTGCAGTGTAGCGATGTTAATAATATACTTGTGTACGTGAACTATTTTCGATTCTTGTGACACGAATGTATGCATTTTAAGTAGACAATTTTGCAATGGATTCAAGGCGTAGATTTTTTGAGAATTTATGGTCACCGAATGTTATATTATGCCAGGTACACAGGCGTCTTTTTTATATTCCCATTCGTTTGGAACAACCGATAGATATCTGACTTAGCATTTCTTAATACAAAAAAGGTTAAAAATAATCGGCTGTTTTAACCCAGTCTGTCGATCATCTATATAAATGTTGATATTAAACGCGAAGAACATATTCGATTTCTGAACAATTTTTAACTCCACTTAAATTCGTTACTTCATCATGTTCTACCAATCATACCATCATTGTAACACACCCAGACATGACATAGCGTACCCAGGTTCTGGGCTAGGGGAGGGCAGATCAATTTTTTTAAGCCAGTTCCCGCGCGCTTGTTTTGCCTTACACGTGTGGTGTGTAAGGCAAAGACACCTACAATATATATAAGGA
>LQNK01002916.1:16143-40914 GCA_001586405.1 Phoebis sennae | reverse complement strand
AATATTTTTAAGAGGAAAGCTTTGTTTGTTTGTATTGATAAGGCTCAAAAACTACTGGACCGATTTAAAAAATTCATTATAATATCATGTTACGGAAGCAAAGCCGCGTGGATCAGTTAGTTTTAATATAATATAAAAAATTACTTCTAAACGGTTCATATTTCTTAGTAATTTTATATACTTTATCATTATATTTTAATGTACACCTTAACTTAAAATTAAAACACCATAACAAAGCGAAGGTCATATAGGAGAAACATATGCCCTAACTACGTAGTTTCGACAAAAGGTGTTTGCAACTTTTCAGTTTGCCTTCTTCACCAGCCAAAAATAAAACAGATTTCGCACTCTTCAAAATACTTCTAAAAAATTAATTTATATTGATGCAAGGTAAACTTTATACAAAACAATCGAAGTTTTCATAAACATTTTATGATTTGATGTTCTATCGACACGCATTTTTAAAAGCTCCTACAGATCGAAACGAAATGAAAATAAACATTTTTATTTCAGGAAACTTGCGCCAATGGATGTACCTTTCATAGGTTCAAGACTTAATAATTTAATACACATTATTGATGATATTCAACATTTTCAAAAATTAAAAAAAAAATACACTTCCGGCCTCTCTTTATGATGGCAAAGCTGCATTTTCTCAATCTGTTTTAGGAATCATATCCCTTTACTATCGAATATTAAAGAATGATTTGAGGCTTTAGTACGCATTATTAAATAAACCAAAAAGAATTTGTATTTCCACTGAGATACAGTAGTAGTTGTTTAACAACAACAATTCAATTCAAATCATGAGACAGACTTTTCAAAGTTTAATTTGATGAATAGTTAGATAGGACATCCAAAGGTTGAAAATCAGGGAAAGTTTCGAAATCGCTAGCTTTATTCTTAAATCTACATCTACCATAGACAATCTATACTAATATTATAAAGCTGAAGAGTTTGTTTGTTTGTTTGTTTGTTTGAACGCGCTAATCTCAGAAACTACTTCGAATTGAAAAATTATTTTTGTGTTGATTAGACCATTTATCGAGGAAGGCTTTAGGCTATATAACATCACGCTGCAACTATTAGGAGTGAAGAAATAATGGAAAGTGTGAAAAAAACGGGGAAAATTATTCATGCTTGAGGGCTTCCGTTGCGTGCGCTGCGTAAACGGTTCAAGATACCAAAAAATTATGTATGAAAGAATTATTCCTCTTGAAATGATCTACAAAAATGTCCGCGACAGTATATGTCTATCTTTTAAGATTAACTCACTAGAACCGTTTTTATGGTAATCAAATTTGGTCGAAATTAATGCATTATTTGTTAAGAGTTGTATCGACGTAATAATATATAATATTATGCTACGGGAGCAAAGCCGCGCGCATCAGCTAGTTTTGAATATATTTGAGTCAGGCCCTCGTCTTTCTATTCACAAATGTGAATCGGATCGTAAAGTATCGTTAACCGAAACAAAATTCGTTCCAACTCGAATCGGATTTGAAAACCTAGGTATTATTTGGAATACAGTAGCCGTAAGTTCTATTACTATTGATAGATATCCTTCAAATGAGAAACTACATATTAATTTTAACATGATACACGTGTGCACAAATTTGTATATTTATTGCAAATTGACTGCATCTGTTCCCGCCAAATAATATTTGATTGACATAAACATGTTTATATCGTTTGTATTTACTTTGAGTTTACCGCCGGAAATTTCAAACTAGGATCGAATGCTATGTCCTTTTTCTTTGATAAAGCAAGCAAACGAGCTTGTTTCACCAGATAACCAAGATAACCATCAGCTCCCAATAACACTCGTACAGCAGCAAGTCCCGTCTTGATGTCTCTAATAAATACCCTAGTATGAAATGAGTGGAGGAATAACTGAGATTAACCATAGCTGATGTTCCCAGGTTTAACATCGAAAAACGTTTGTTAAGCATACGGTGGTCGACCTCCAGCCATTGGGACGGTTCAGCGTTCAGTTCAAAGACTCCTAAACTGTCATTCGACAAAAGATAGAGACCATCTTATATTGCTAAACCACTGGAAATACCTAAAACATTATTTTCTCATTTTTGGCAATGGAATTTTCGACCAATGTATATTGAAATAATAAAGTATATTTGTGTGTATATAAGAAATATAATAAATATTAACCACTTGCATAGTTGTTCAATAGCACTAATTAATTATAATAAATAGTTGTTCAGTACTTGTTTCAGTGAAACTTGGTTTTCATATTGAAACTATATATAATTTACAAAACAAATTATAAATTTAAATAAACACTTACTTAATATCCAGGCTAATTGGAACATAAAACAGATATGTAATAAAAATTAACAAAAATCTAAAAGACAAGGACTAAAATTAATTAAAACATAAGAGAAATGGATTTTATATCTCTTGAACATGAAGATTCTATATACATATATACTTTAGACCTGGCTTTGCATGGGTGAAAACAATTTAAGGATGTTTTTTTTTCTTTAGAGTTCTTAATTTGTATGAAAATAAAAAAAAAAACAAACCAAATAGTATGAGTAACTTGACTTAAGCATGCAACACATATGGCAGAATATTGGTAGTTCAATGTCAATTATTGTATACCATATCCATATTGTAACTTTCAAACTCAATTGTAACTAGTTTGGAAATCAGGGTCACAATTTTTATTATGGTATATTTCTATTTGTGCTCAATGAAGCATATCATTTCATTGTTACACAGTTAACCAACTTTTTAAAAACAAGAGGAGGTTCTCAATTCAACTGTTTTTTTTTGTCTAAAATTAATTTTGTTAGTGTAAAACTATAGAGAGGATTTACCACTATTGATATGTCTTAGAATCTTGGACATTATTATATCTCCAAAAACTAATTAATACAAATAATCTATTATTATTCCTATTTCTCTTGTCAATAAAGAGCTTATCGAAAATTTCAAAATAAAATCCATTTCTAAAACTGCACAAAAACATTATATACAAGTTAGTTACAGGGTGATTCTAATTGTGGCCAATTATCAACAATTCTAAGAACCAAAAACCAACACTTATGTAATGAATTTTGCTTTTACTTACAATCAAACTTGTACATAACGTGACTTGGGTTCATGACAATGCTATACAGAAAATAATTATTAATGAAATTCTATCTATTGAAATTAAATGAAGTGGCAAAAAATCTTCAGGAGCTTCAGCTATTTAATCTGAAAGAGTTTGCTCTGTGGCATCTTTTACCCTCAGAGGCCAATATCCACTTTGGTGTCGAACCAGTCAGTATGAAAATATATGTAAATTCCTTCTATGAAAGATATATTTTCAATCTTTTCAGGTAATATTTATAGTTGAAGTCTGCACTAATTATATTTTTGCTCACATGAAGTACATCAAAGTTTTCAATAAAAATGGTAATTGTCTGATATGCACAAATCATCTATTAATGAATGTAACAAACTTATACCATTATACTTCAGATATCCAGTATTCACCTATTAAAATCTCTCGAGAGAACATATTTAAACATTAAAGTCTTATCAGAACCCAAGTCAAAACAAAACAAAAGCAAATGAAAAAATGAACACACTTCTAACAGGACTGCATCTACTTTTCCACTCACGATGAGATCCTCCTCCCTTATCTTCTCCGAGTTCTTACTTGCCGCTCGGAATGTTGCCGCTACATACTTTTGTTCCTCTTTCGTGAGTAATGTGCACTTTGCAGCGAGCTTCTTACTCGTGTTACCCATTCTAAAAACAGTTATTCTTTAAATTTGGGTTATACAAATAAAATTGTCCATTGTGCACTACTATGCTAGCGTAAATTAAATGTGTATGAAAGTTTAAGAAATGATTTGGGTTGTGAGCACTACTGTAATGCTAGCACTTGTTTTTAAAAGAAGCATATAAATATTCACTTGTAATTTAATGCTTTAGAAAAGCAATTATTTCTATAGTAAATAAATAGATATAAAAACTCCTTACATATTATTCAGAAAAGAGAAGTGTTGTGAAAAGTTCATTGCGTTTCAGTGATAGATTACCAAATTGTGAATAAATTACAAAACTGATTCATTTACTATGCACACAGTCACGAGTGCGAAGTTTTCCCCATATATTACTATGATATCCGTCACAACCTTCAATGTTATTGACCTCTCAGCTGATAATCCTTATATTATAACGAATACAAACAAATCTCAAGGTAAGTTTGGCGAACTACAAAATTTTACCTTTAATCTTGACTAAATAATACAATTTATTTATAACACGATTGTAACATATTTATTCACAACTTCTATCATTAACAAATGCTAATTTGAATAGATATTTCAGATTAAAATCACAACAAAACGGTCAGAAATCGATATTTTTATTTTTTTATTTATTCAAAAATTAAAACGTCACTATTTATTGTGGTTACTGGTTACCTGTCAAAATATTTTTTTTATCTGACTGAATGATGCGTTAACATCGATCGAAAATTAAACACTATTAGATAAGCACTCCACACAACTAACTTTTAGCACAGCAATATAGCGACTGGTTAAAAATATTCTGTATTTTAGATTTGTTTAACTTAAACGATTGATGATCATCAACGTCAATTTCTAAACATATGCATTGTTATTATACTATTATAGATCATTTAGGTGGAATTATTGTTTCATAAGTAGATAATCTACTGTAACTAGAATATAAAAATATGATTTAAACGTAAGATTTCCTTAACTTTTTTATTTATGAATAAATTATTTATTGTATTTGATATCTGTGCATAAAAATGTCAGTGTGAATTGTGATTTGTGATTGATCCCTGAGTCTGACAGTTTCAGTCAAAGTCAAATGTGATTGTTGGAGATAGGCCGTCGTCTTCCACACTCAAAACAAACTAAAATAATATCTATATGTACTAAACTGTTAATTCCTCATCATATAAAATATAATTTAAATTATGCTATTATAATCCTAAAAATGGTTGTCAACGCGCCAGATTCACCTATTACGGCCGAAGTTATATTTGTTATAGAGGCAACATCGGCTAACAGCGCGTATATTAGTGAATTGAAGACGAATTATATTATTCCTACATTAGAGTAAGTAATCGTTTCTCAAAATTATTATGTGGCGTCTTACACAAGTGATCTAAGACAGTGTAATTTCTGTACAGGCTATAAAAACAGCTTATAAGATTCTCAAAGTTTCCTGTTTTATACAGTTTTATGGTTTATTTCCTGTATTTATTGTCTTGCTGTATTATAAATTTTTGTATAGAGAGTTATAAATTTAATATTAATTGGAGCTATAAGAGAAGTTTAGATGATTTATTGAACATACAATTTCCTTTAATCAAATCTATGAAAAAGTACTTGTTTAGTTGTAGTTTGATATTTATATTTTACTGAATATCTCATAACATCTATTTTTGTAATAAATTCCCAATAGACATTATATTAATTTTTTTTTATAATTATATAAAAAGTCCAGATTCCTTACATTACAATAACTAAAGTTCCTTTATTTTATTTGTAGATACTTCCATGGAGGTGCATTAGAAGAGGGTGTGGGTAGTGGATCCGTGTATGGTATAGTAACATACCAGTCCGCAGACTGTGTTCCTGGCCTGCCAGTGGCCACATTTGGTCCCTTCACATGCCCACAGAATGTGGTGGAGACTGTTGATAAAATACAGTGAGCAAATTAAATTTTATAACTTTTAAAGTTTGGTAATAAAGTTAAAATATAATAGACAATGTTGTTTATTGATACAATTAAAATTTTTAATGATCTTTTGACTTCTGTTCTGTAATAATTCCATATAATATGTGTTGATAATAGAAAACAAACATTTTCTTAAATGACCTCATTGTTAAGTGATAGACTGACTGTTAAGTAATTGGTCTGGTGTATTTCTGAAATGCTTCACCAATTCAACAACCTCATAACAACTGTATGATACACATATTATTTTTGTAATACTGCCTGACTAAATAAAATAAATAAATGTATATTTTACTAGCTGATCTGAGCGGCTTCGCTCCTGTAGCATAATGTCATATATATAGCCTATGTCACTTGTGGATAATGTAGCTTTTGAATGGAGAAGGACTTGTTTTAATCGGTTCAGTAGTTTTTGAGTCTGTTCATTACAACCAAATAAAGAAACAAAGTTTTCCTCTTTATAATATTAGTGTAGATTATTTCTGTGTTTTTAATGTGAATTAATTAAAATGGTTACAAAAATAACTCTTTTATAAATGTGTAAGTAGTTGTAACCAAATTTGCATTGATTTTTTAACAATATAATTCTAAATTCTTTCCAGGTATATTGGAGGGCATGCAGAAAACAAAGCATGTTTAACAGAAGCGCTCACAGCTGCATTGTCATGTCTGGAAGAGCTGGGACGGACAGACATTCCTCTACATGTGATACTGTTGTGTTGTTCACCCCCATACTCAGCTTATGCGGGGGGATTAGTGCCTCCAGGTAAGAACTTTTTGTATAGGAAAAATTTTAAAATATTATAATCATTGTGTCCCACCGCTATCTCCAGCATAGTGCTCCACACAATCTATGTATTAAATTTAACTAAAATTGCAAAAAAGGCATTTCCTTAACTTTGACCTATTTTATAAAAAGTTATTTGTAATTAATAGTACTATTGATTAGTGAAATAATACTGGTGTACCTTGTTTTTTGCAAAATTAACATGGAAGTTTGATTCCTAGCTCAATAAATGAATTTTTCAAAAATGTAATGATGCAGTTTTTATTTTTGTCAAAATCAACCTCGAGACTCTAAGCATTTTCTGAAATTCTTCTTAGTTTCGCTTCTTCATTGCTAACGAGCGATAAAGTCGCCCTTTGTATTGTGTATGTCAGTTTTTTATTTCTTTATGTGTGTGTGCAATAAAGAGTATTTGTATTGTATAATTTAGGATTTGGCCTTGAAAGCTCACTTCAAAAATTCGCCCTGTACGAGTATATCTTTTGTATCATATTTTGGTAAAATATTATTAAATGTAGGTGCGCCAGCGACAGTAGAACAAGCAGCCCGGTTAGTGGGGGAGAGGGGGGCGCAACTGTCAGTAGCGGCTGCGAGGAGGATACCAGCCTTGCTGGCGTTGTATGAACACGCGGGTGGAGAGCTGCATGCGGCACAACAGAGGAACTATGCTAAGGTATAAACTACCCAAACTAATATTAAAGGGACAAAAAAATACATAATAGATATTCTATGGAAAAATACATAATACCCAATCTAATTTTTATTTCTACTTGTGCAATGAAGAATTTAAATAAAAAAAAAATGGAGGATGATTTTCTTCCTCCAGCGAAAAGGGAGGATCCTCGACCAATCCGAAGCAACTGAACTGGATTGATGTTTGAAAGTGGTATGTAATATATATAGCATATTATGCTTCGCGGCGATAACATTTAACATCGCGATTTAGGAATTATGTCGAAGCTACACATGAAGTTATAAATCACAAACAAATAGAAAATAATACGGTCGAATTGATAACCTCCTCCTTTTTTTGAAAGTCGGTTAAAAAGACAAGTAGTGACAAGAAAAAAATAATGTAGAAAAAGATACAGAATATTTTTTTGTATTCTTTATTTATGTGGGAATTTTTATCCTCTTGTATGTGTTTAACCCAGCATACCTTATGCAATAATGAATGTTAATTATGAATTATTTTTAGGATCCACGCCATCTAGTGCTCTTACGAGGCTACAGTTTGAAGGAGCGTCCGCCGAGTCCCGCCCCACCGCCTGTGCCCGATATACAAACTGATGTCTATGGGTATGTTCGAAATAAATTAATTTAAATATTCCTGGACATTTTACACAACTAAACAAAGCTTATACTATGGAAACTGGACAACTGATAAACATACTTTTTTTTTTGTAACTACATACATACAATATATACCTTGACACCCAAACAGTTGAAAAATATAATGTTCATCACATTATAATTGTCTACTCATGGGGATCGAACCCACACCCTCCGGCGCAATAAACCATTGCTGTATCCACTGCGCTAATCGAGTCAAATAATTGAATAATCTTGACTTATAGTGAGACTTTTTGTAAATTTGTTGTTCCAAAATTATTAGTTTTTCTCTCTAGTTTTAAACTTTGTTAGCGTAAATTCTAGTAAGGAATCTATATAAGATCAAAAATTCAAATTAATTAGAAGAGTTTAAAAATTCATCGATAAAATTAAAATGTAATGATTCCATTGGCCCAGGGGATATCATAAAGAAGCGCCAAGAATTCGATCTTAACATCTTTAAGTATTGACAAATTTATTGATGTATAGATAGTGCCATCTTGTGGATGCGCCCCACCAGCTTAGACATATTTTACTGTGATCGCAATAGCTTGTCCTGATTAGTCTATTTAAGTGTGCATGTGCACACGTGGGTAATGAGTGTAGCTATAAAACTTCACACAAGCGGAACCCTGCATACATATACGTGCAATTGCGTAGAATATTGGGGTGAGTCTTCGTAGATGATTTTATCTATATCGAATTTATTAATCGACTTACCCAAAAAGGAGGTTATATTCTGGACGTTTTTTGTTATCCCTTGTCATGCATAGTGGTTTTTTTCAGCGCTAGTCAAGGTCGAGGCGCGGTCACGGGTCCGCGCGTGCCGGTACCCGCTGCGCAGTTCCCACGTGCAGCTGTACCCGCTGTCCGCGGCAACTGGATGAACTCGCCGAGACAGCAACTGTACACTAATAACTCGGCACTGCTTACTCAGCTAGCACAGCCGTCGTACCCTCCGCCTCCATCACAGGTAATGTATATGAACACACAAACATATACACGCCCGTAAAAGCACACATACACACACACAAAAACTCTACTTCAAAAATTCAGCGTTGGTAATTCAGTTCCCACCTGCGGCTGTACCCGCTGTGCCTCGAATTGGATGAAGTCGCCGAGACAACAACTATACACTAATAATTCGGCGCTGCTTACTCAGCTAGCACAGCCGTCATACCCTCCGCCGCCATCACAGGTAAGGTAATGAATGCGCATACATAAACACGCCCGTAAAAGCACACAACCACACACACACAAACTCTACTTCAACAATTCAGCATTTGTAATTTAGTTCGCGCGGTTGTACCCTCAGTATGTGACAACTGGATTAACATGCCGAGATAACAACTATACACTAATAACTCGGCGTTGCTTACTCAGCTAGCACAGCTGTCATACCCTCCGCCCCCATCACAGGTAGATTACACAGCTATACACATACATTTGCATGAAAAAATACACACAAATATTTATAATTTGTTTACTTTTGGATAACTTTGTACGCATTTAATGTTGAGTGGTATAGGTACACGCTGAAAATCTGCACTGTGCGAGATATTCTTGCCAGCACAAACTGAGCCTGCAGCCTATTGTTGTAAGACATATTTATAAAATTTTTAAGATTTAGATTCACACAATTTGCTTCTGACCCTTAAATGGTAATTCATCTTTAATTAGACATGGATATTAAACATACAAGATTTTTTTATCTATCACTTTACAATGACATTAATGACAGATCAGTTAAGGTTAAAACATATTTATTTACATTACTATTATATATTAAAAACGCAATCTCTGTGTATAGCGCATGATCCAACCGGGTCCATCCAACCCTGGCGTGGCTGTACCAGCGGCAGCCAACGTCGGCGGCGTCACCGGAGTGGCCGGCGTCAGCGGCGTGGCCAACGTCGGCAACGTCGGCAACGTCGGTAACGTCGGCAACGTCGGCGTCGGCCAGATGCAGCGCACGTTCATATGGAGCGGCGTGCTCGAGTGGATGGAGAAGGGCAAGACGCCTGGTGATACGCAGAAAGTCACTAAGCATTTGCCGTGTCAAGTAAGTTTTATTTATATACAGTGTTTTTGTACTTATATTGTTAGATTCTAACCATCTTATTAGTGTTTGTCATGTATGATTTAATAATAGATATTTATATTTACCAAAATAATTTAAAAAATGTCACTAAAAGCAAGCTACAAGTTATATCCAGCTCGAAGGACCAAGAGCAATACCAGCTTTATTATTGATCGAATTTTAGACCTTTTTACTGAATTGTAGTACATTTACTCTATGGTATATTGGATTTCTTTAGTTACAACAAGATGATTTACACTTACAACAAATTTTCGTGAAAAAAAAACAAATAGAAAAGACACACATACACAGTATGTTGCTATGTATGTTTAGAATAAATTTCCATGACAGGAAAGAGATAGGATTGGCTACTTCTATATCATTAAATTATTGACCATATCATTTAATTATTAACTATATTTAAATTATCAATTCAATTCAATTGATGGTTTATGTACCTAGGTGTCAGCAAACTCAAAGGACATAGAGCCAGAATTGAAAGTGGACACGTGGCCGAACAAGTTGCTGATGCAACTGATGCCCAAGCAGCTGATCAGCAACATCGGCGGGCAGTACCTCAAGGACAGCAAGTCGGTGCTGTTCCACCTGCAGCAGAACGAGGCCCTGGACGCTCTGACGAAGGTCATGGTGAACGGGTTTGTGAGTATCCGAGCTTTAATGGACATACATGCAAACTGCTGACGACATCAAAGGGCAGAACATCAAAGACAGCAGGTCGGTGCTGTTCCACCTGCAGCAGAACGAGGCCCTGGACGCTCTGACGAAGGTCATGGTGAACGGGTTTGTGAGTATCCGAGCTTTGATGTACATACATACAAACTGCTGACAATATCGGAAGACAGTACCTCAAGGACAGCAAGTCGGTGCTGTTCCACCTGCAGCAGAACGAGGCCCTGGACGCCCTGACGAAGGTCATGGTGAACGGGTTTGTGAGTATCCGAGCTTTGATGGACATACATACAAACTGCTGACGACATCAAAGGGCAGAACATCAAAGACAGCAGGTCGGTGCTGTTCCACCTGCAGCAGAACGAGGCCCTGGACGCTCTGACGAAGGTCATGGTGAACGGGTTTGTGAGTATCCAAGCTTTGATGGACATACATACGAACTGCTGACGACATTGGAAACAGTACCTAAAGGACAGCAAGTCGGTGCTGTTCCACCTGCAGCAGAACGAGGCCCTGGACGCGCTGACGAAGGTCATGGTGAACGGGTTTGTGAGTATCCAAGCTTTGATGTACATACATACAAACTGCTGACAATATCGGTAGACAGTATCGCAAAGACAGCAAGTTGAGGCTGTTCCACCTGCAGCAGAACGAAGCCCTGGACGCTCTGAGGAAGGTCATGGTGAACGGGTTTGTGAGTATCCGAGCTTTGATATACATACATACAAACTGCTGACGACATTGGAAACAGTACCTAAAGGACAGCAAGTCGGTGCTGTTCCACCTGCAGCAGAACGAGGCCCTGGACGCTCTGACGAAGGTCATGGTGAACGGGTTTGTGAGTATCCAAGCTTTGATGGACATACATACGAACTGCTGACAACATAGGTGGACAGTACCTCAAGGACAGCAAGTCGGTGCTGTTCCACCTGCAGCAGAACGAGGCCCTGGACACTCTGAAGAAAGTCACGCTCATGGTGAATGGGTTTGTGAGTATCTTATCCAAAAGCCACAAGTCTTAAGTGCCATGTGTACATTTGTTTTTTATTACCAATAAGTCCCAAAAAAGCAAAATAAAAAATAAAATTAAACCTATTAAATCTTTCAAGATCATTGGTACAATGACATGAAATGAATACTTAAATTAACTGTTATATTTGCGACCTTTCCTAAAAATGCAATACTTTTAATGTGTCCAAAAATGGTTTATAATATAATATATCTGATTTAATTGATGGGGTTGACATATCCAAGAGGATAAACACACCTTTAAAAATATAGGTTTAAAAAAATATCTAATTTTGATAGAAATTTTATATTTAATTATAATTTCAGGCTGGCTGCGTACACTTCTCCCCCATGCCATCCCCCCCACAGTGTGACATCAAAGTGCTGATATTACTGTACACGCCTGATAAGAAGGCGTACCTCGGCTTCATTCCTAATAACCAAGCTACGTTTGTGGATCGATTGAGAAAGGTAAGGTTTTTTAATAAAAATAAAGGTATATAGAGATTATAAAGACGCAGGATTATGTTTAAAAAATGCTGAAATAAAAAATTTACAGTATTTTCACATGCAATATCAACTTCAGATATATTTTAAATAGCTTATTCATTTAAAAATTGATAGGAAAATGCTCAGATTGTTGTTGCTATTACTATTTTTCAAAACGATTTGTTTATTTAAAGGAAAAAAAATACAGTCATAAAAATAATTGGAAACCTACGAGACAAAATTGTGACAAAAAATGATAAATTTTAATCACTTGAGTTTGATTACAAATTAAAGACCTGATGATAAATTCTCGAAACCGATTGTAATTAAATAAAGTTTTAAAATAAATAGTGGAAATAGTGTAAAAAAAGTCTTTAATTCAATACTTCAAATTAAAGACTTTATTTTTTTTATTAGGTGATCCAACAGCAAAAGATGAATAAACAAATGCCAGCACCGGTGAGTGGTGCGACTGGCTTACCACCGAATATGCCGCCGTCCACTATGCCCAGTTAGTATCTTTTTGCATACAAACATATATACCTACAATTTTAAAATAAATAACAATACCAAAGTTTATTATTCAAGAAAACAGTGACAACTAACTCTGGATTCAGTTTCTTCCCAAACATTTGGAGCTAATTTCGTATTTTCGTGTATGTGTGTGTGTGCGCGCGAGAATAAGTAAGTGTGAGTGAAAATGTATAATTTTATGTGGTTTAATTCAAGTTTATAGTACAAAATATTGACGACCCGATAAAAACTTGCACCATCATTTATGACTGAAAATAAACGTGTATATTATTATAATCATACCTTAAATCATACAGCACAACTGTACATACATTTTACAGATGTGGCATGTAATTTTTTAATCAAACTATTTTGAAATAACTTCCAATAGTATTATTGAATTTTTTTTATGTAAATTGGTTCAAAAAATATATAAAATTCATTCTGTACTTGTTAGCGCAAATAAGTATTTATTTTTTCCTTCTTTTTATCGAATTTAGAACAAAATAAAGATAAGTATGGAATATTAACACTCTGTTACAGGTGGTGGTATGGGCACCTCTGGCATGTCGGCTGGTATGGGAATGAACCCGGGCATGCCCAACCAGCAACATCCGCAACATGCCCAACATCCTCAGGTAATGAGATTTTATCACTAACGGCCGTTTTCAATATTCTATCTATCCCTTGTTTTGCTTACTAAAGTCAGACAAATCTATCTATTTGCACTTACTTTGATTTCAATATCCTGTCGACGGATAGCCTTTGCTATGACTTTTGTCAATCTTACGTCATATAATCTGAGATAACAATCTATCTATAATCATTGATACATTAATTATGTTTAACACAGCCGAAGGCCCCAAAAAAAACCAAATGCTTTTAAAATTATTTATTAAAATAAACTAAAACTAAAGTACAACTATGTTGCGCGATGCAACCGGTGTATCAGAATGAATATAAAAGTAAAGGTGTAAAAAGGAAAACTTTGGATTACGTGTCTCTAAAGGAATTCAGTTAAGTCTGCATTATATGTTCCCGTGAGAATCACGGCGTAAGCGATACGTTGGGGATCCGTACGCGTAACTCATTATTGAAAACAGCCGCAAACGATAAAAACAAATATTTTCAAAATGCCCATAAATAACACTATATCAAAGTGTCTTCCCCTTAATAGTATCTATATATTGTGTTTATACTTAAACTTCCAAACTTTCTTTTACATTATTTCAAATACCTACTTTTTGATTGCACTACCTGCATTATTATAATTACTTTCCTTTTCTCGACCCTAAGGTTGCCTGGTAGAAATCGCTTTACAGCGATAAGGCCGCCTATTGTACATTCCTAGTTTGTAATTTGATACTGTGTTATTTTATGCACATTTTAGTACAATAAACAGTTATTCTATTCTATTCTATTCTAAAGACTATAAGAAAAGTGTCAATGGACAAATTCTTAGTTTTACTCTAGTTAGCAACTTAAGTTAGAATTAAATTTCTTGTTAGTTTTAAGGCTAGATTGTGATCTTCTTAGGGTATTAGCATTATGTTATGTTAGTGGACTATAAAAATTTAAATTTAAATTCTCAATGAAACAATGATGCCATATAGTGTTACACAATGCATTATTTAATTTTCTTCTATTCAGGCAACTTATAGTGCAATAAAAAGATCTTAAATAACTAAGAAGTACGGCCCGAATTATAAATATTTTCACTAAATATTTTATGTCGTCTGAATTTGAATATAATATATAAAATCTGGGTCGGTTAAACCAATCCAGTCCGATACACAGGCTTTTATTATTATTATTGTGTTTGAGTTGTATTACGTTGTGTACTTTTAAAATTAATTATTTTATTTTAATTTATATTTTATGCTATAAAAGCAAAACGAATACGCCATGAATTCCAAAACGAATACGCCACGAATTCCAAAATTCGAAAACCTCGTATTTTTGCGAACTTATTAAACATATTGTACGTATAATTTCAGAGCATGATGATGGCAGGCGGTATGGGTGGCCAGGTATCTCAAGTCGGCCAGGTCGGTCAGGTCGGCCAGGTCGGCCAAGTCGGCCAAATCGGCCAAGTCGGGGGCAAAGGTCCCCGACCTGTTAGTCAATTGGATGGTCTCGAAGCAGCGAGACAACAGAACTTGGAAAAGATACAGCATCTACAACAGACGCTGGAGGCGGCCCATCAGCAAGAGGCGCAGTTTAAGTCGCAGATGGATATCATGTCACACCTGCATGCAGCACAACAACAAGAACAACATTATAAGCAACTTGAAGTAAGATATACTATATTTTAAATTTTTTTGTTTATTTTTCTTTATCTTTATTAGGGACTAGGTGATCCACGCGGCTTCGCTCCTGTAGCGCAAGGCAATGTCATATATATCATATAAAATATAGCCTAAACGGGTTCGGAAGCACCCCTCTAAGTAATGGTTAAAGAAATTTTGAAATTGGTCCAATAGTTTTTGAGCCTGTTCAATACAAACATACAAAGTACAAAGGTTTCCTCTTTATAATATTAGTATAGATAAAAACAGTTACACTATATATATTATACAATGGATGTAAATATCAGAAAAAAAATAAAATTAACAAAAAGGAATGAAATTCTATGTTTTAATAAATGTACCAAGTTAATGGTTAATGTTTCTACCTACATTGTTGTTTTAGTGTAGAAAGTGTCGTGCCTATAATAGCTAGTGTCTATGCCGCTGTATTTAATAGTTTACGCAAGTAGGTGATAGCCTAGCCTAACTGCACCCGCTAGACCAAGAATTAGTTTATTTTTGTATATTGAATAGGGAGACGAATAGTTTCTCTTCTACGTATCCACCGGGGTTTAAACTCAAGGTTTCTCAGTTGCGAACCATTGAACCAAAAATAGAGTCGAATTAAAGCTATATTATGTTCACTAGCCAAATAATTGTGCTACATTAAATTAAATTTCAGGAGCAACAACGCAAACAGCAGCTGCAACAATTGCAGCAGATCCGCGGTGCAGCCGGCCACCCGCCGCGTATAATGCCGCGCGGCATCATGCCCACCAACCCCGGCCTCAGGCACCTGCTGCAGCAGGTAACCACACGCGACGTGACGTGACAATACGCGACGACACGTGACGCGATGTGACATGATGTGACAACACGTGACATGATGTGTCGTGACATGACGCGATTGATGACTGGACATTGTAATATAGCGCGATACATTTTTATGAAATATTACATTTTATTCAAATCTGATTTGAAATAAATTATGATTTCAACTTTTTTAGTTATATCTTTTGAAATGGTGTTACAAATTACGTTTAATATGAAGTTTTGTGCTGCACTTGAATTCACTATTTTTGAAGTAACATCAACACAGTCTATAGACTACAAAGTACAAACAGATGTCGCATGAAACTGTCTCAAAAAGACTTATTTCGTACTTGTTTCGGTAGACGTCGACATTTTACTTTATTTCTTCGTTTGACTCGTCCTTAGGAATGACTACAATTTGTTTGTGCAAAATTTGAAAATGTACTGTAACCTTTTTTTTAAAGCCATGACTTTTCCTCCCCAGTGACTACAGAATTTGTAACAGCCCAGAGTCTTTTATCGCAAATGACAAAAATGTCAAATCATTGTATACTTCCTACTCTGACATTACTCTTGAAAAGAATATGACTGGACGATATAATCATAACTGACATGAAACTACACACTACAATATCATCAAAATTTTATACTTTTAGTTACGTCATACTTCAAAAACGATCATACATAATGCATTACTAAACTTCCTTGTAAATAACACCCATTAATTTAAAATTTTTCTCATTATAGCATGTTCTTAGATGATCACTTAGCTCCTTTCTTCACTATACTTACATCACATATACATTTTAAAAATGAATGTTTTGAATTTTAGCCATCTCATATAATTGTTTCCACGGTAATTTTAGAGAAAAATTTTATTCAAAATATGATTATCATATCTTGATTCTACTGCATGACACGATAGTTTCAAATATTTCCTTTTAATAATGAATTTATAATGCAGTAAGGGAATTCAAATTTGAAAATAATCTTATGTTATTTGGAGAACATAGAATTAGAAATATTCATTAAATTATTCAAAACAACTTGTTTAGAAGAGGCTTGCCTTCTTTTCTTAATATAATAAAAAAATATATATAAGAACATTTATATTTTCAGGAATTTAATAAAACAATAATACGTTGCTCTGTTGAAAGAGAAACGACATTTAATGTTTATTATTATAATATTCTAATAAATAGCACAGGCAAAATTATATTTCTACATTCAGTTTTTTATATGTGACGTCACTTACACATTTCTTATATTAAGAATAATCAAAGATATTCCAAAGAGTTGTCTGTCTAAAGAGACTGTATTCTCTTTATATATATATTTTATTTAAAAAATGAGGCGTCCACATATCGACATCATATCATATTCTTTGCGTTCAATGTCGCAGAAGTGCGTCCACTGATTCAATCGTAATTACATATTCTAAACAAATAATGAATCCGGTACGTACGATTTTGATATGTGGACGCTTAGCATTAACCGCTCACTCTTATTTTAGCAACTAAATAATGCTTCAATATAATCATCATAACCCTTTTATTTCTAGGCTTTTAGCTCTTACGCACTGTCTGAAACATAGCGGGCTTGTAAAAGCTCTTTTATTTGTTTGTATCATTAGTCATCTACTGGTGTTCGACAAAGTGGTACTAATTTATCGCTTAACATAAAAAAATATTTTAATAAAAGTTTTTGAGGATGTTTTATAACTAGCGAGCACTTTGCCATGGCAAATGTCTAATCTAATCATGATTTTATATGATTTTTAAGTTTAAAAATAATATGGTCGACTTTTAAATGGAGAACATTGTAATTCAATTTTTGTACTGCGATTTGAAATTGTTAGCAATCAGTGGGTTGATTCTCGGCCTTTAAAATACCTAAAGTTAAAGAAAACTATTGACAAACGATTATTTTTAAAAATACCGTAAATTTTTTTTCTATAAAAATAAATATAAATCTAATAAATATAAATATATATTTATATAACATTTTTATATTTTTATTTATATGTATTTTCGATTTATTTAGGAATTATTTTTGACGCTAAATGTGAAAAAAGTATATTTATCAATATATATATATTATTGAAAAAAATAAAAAAGCGATAGATTAGTATTATTTCGAGCGCCGCGCTAGTCAGTCGAGTAAGTCCGGCGAATGTTCTAGCAACAGCAGGCGCCGCGCGGGCCCCGCCCCCACATGTGACGTCACGCACCGCTAAGTAATGCTTCTTTATTTACTAACCGCGTGCAAGCACAATCCTTACTCATATTTAATTTAATACGTGAAGTAAAAACATTGATAATTAAAAATCATATATACATCATCAACGTCTTAAAAAAGTCCGCATGAAACAAGTGCACAATTCAAAATTGTCTTAAAGCTATAATACGGCCAAATCAAAAAGGGCTAAACTATAGTACGGCAAATTTCAATGGCCGATTGTCAGTGTAAGAACATTGCAAACAGTGAAATAACAACTTTAAGTACTTCGCATAAGGTTGAATTTGAAAAATATTTCTTGAAAGCATAACTATAATGCTCCAATTTCGACCGTTACTTTTGTATGAGACTGTATCTAGTATTTTTATATATCAATGAGTAAAAAGCAAACACTTTGAACTTAGTTATGAGAAAATTACCCTGATGCATAAATATTAAACTTGGTGCGATTTCTTTTTGGTCAAATTAGATCACGAAGCTACAATAAGTACCTAATAAAAATTTGGTTAAACTTTGATACTGTCAAACCTAATGTTGCCCAACAATGACACGTAATTTTTAACCAATATGCAAAAAATTGGTTGCCAATTCGGGGTATTTTTCTTACATACTTATAAAATGAATAGTCATTCTGGTTAACAATCTTTGAAACAATGAAAAAACTGTTACAAATGTATATAATTAAATATAATAATAGTAGGATTGTGTTTGCATTGTTGTCTATTTTAATAGTAATGAGACGTTATTTATAATTCTCAATGGACAATAAGAATTATTGTAACGTTTCAGAAATAATTTATTTGCAGTTCTTGCTTGACTACCCTCATGAATTAACTTTAGTTTTCACAGAGATTGTCACTAACCCACTAAACAATCATTGCATGGATTTAGTTTAATATGTAGTTTAATTTAACAGTCCCATTATGAAGAGTTCCAATTATAGTTAAGAAAAAAAAATTTTGAAAATGAATCAGGATACGTTAGCATCAGTGATTAATTAATATATTATGTTTGTTATTTTTATTCCCGAAATTGATGTAACAAAATAAAACAATTAATAAAGAAAAATATTTTCTAATTTTTTGACAATTTTTTGTACACTTCAAATGTTTTATTCTCGGAAACAAAGATAAAAGAAACCATAATGTATTGTTCAATACCTTCATAATTTTTATCCAGTATTCAATTCATACATTTTGGAAAAATCTGAATAAACTGTTCATATAGCTTCCTAAATAATGTGTTTTCAATAATGGATCATAGATTATGGATAGATTGTTATCTCAGATTATACTTATGACGTTTGCTATCTCAAAGGCATTAGGTCATTTGTCGGTAGGATATTGAAATCAAAGTAAACAAGGGATAGATAGATAATTGTTATAGCCGTAAATCGTTTTTAAGTTTCATCTTTAATCATTGATGCTAAAATATCCCATACTGCCTTATTTGGGTACAGTTCCTCCCTTCAACGTTCGTCTTATTCACAGCAACCGCAATACCGTCCTCAAGGGGGCACAGTGCGTCCGTCCTCGCAGTCTCAGCAGTTTGATGACGTCAATAGCTACAGCGACTTCCTGTAGTATTTGAGTGACGAATACAATATTGTGTGGGATGATTGAGTTTAATGGTTTTGAAAGTGTAAAAATAGTCGTCATGATGAACTTATTCGAGAAACGATAAAGAAGTTGTCTATTTTATGACAATGTTATTTCAATGTATAACAAAATGATTAAATTTTTTGAAAATGATTGCATTTACGGTGCATAAACAATGAAAAAATAAAGTGATTTAATATGCGCCATGTTGGTATGAAATCGGCATTATAATCCTATAGTTGTCAAATATTAGAAGTATGGATAAGTGCCTTGTATAGATAAATTCATCCACGAAGTCGCGCCCCCCTATTCTTCTCAATCGTTGACAGTATATACGAGTATATGTGTAGTATGTATGCAAGCGTCCGCTTGTGTAAAGTTTTATACGTACACACTCGGTACCGACGTGTGCACACGCACACTAAAATAAATAGACTAATCAGGATAAATAGACTAACACTCGTATTCTAAGAAGTTACCTTAATTTTACTTCCACTCAGGTTACGTCATATATAACGTTGGACAAATTTCAATCGAAAATTCATGGTTGAAGTAACATAAAATATAATATATTAATAAATAGATCGAAGTAACGGATTGAAGGTTAAGTTTTCTCCTCCGAAATTTTCTTAAAGTGTGTGACTGTGAGTTAATAGAGATTTTTTCCGACTCAGAGTGTAAATTTTCGTTGACAGAGGTTGAGTTAAGTCAAGGAATGCTCGAGATACGTATTAGAATACGGGTGTGTGTATTGCGATCATATACCAAATTTTATAATTCGTAATTGGTGGGACGGGTCGATCCGTGGATGGCATTATCTATACAGGAAATGAGATGTAGACATTAATTTTCTATACTGATCATGACTAAACAAAAAATTGATACAATATAAATGGAATTTTTAAATTGTTAAGACTTTTGTATACAAATTAAATTACATAAATATCAGACATTAGTTTATCTAAATAATCTTTTGTTATGTGATAGATTACAACTGATGTATTATTATGTTGTGTATATGTTATTTTGAATGTTTTTATAAATAAAATCATCAACTGTGTATTGAAATATGCCTTCTAGTGAGTCTGCTGTATTTATTTTGTTTTGATGAATTTAAGTTTTGGAATTCCTGAAAAGAGTACATTAATTTGTCTATGAATTACCTTATACGAACGATAATAATTGAATAAACATGTCTGAACAAAAATATTTTGTTTTTTTTAACAATTTAACACTTCTACAGATTTAAACTTGTGAGTAATGAGTGAAGCATCCCTTGGGGAAAGATAGCTGATCTAATAATAATCTATAAAAAAACAATATATGTCACACGAAAATATCACTGTTTTTGAGGTATTGAGGACTTCAGTGCAATGTTTTTTTTTTTCAAAAAATTCAAAGACCATTAAGGTAAGCTAGGCGATTTTTTATGAAATAAGAAAGTAATAATAAAACCAGTGTCACGCTGAAAATATATTTATTTTCTTAGCACAAGTATTTGTAAACAAGTATAGTAAATACAAGTGATAGATTTAAGGACTTAATCTTAGTAAAAATATACAGAAATATGTAGAAATTATATAATAAGGAAAATTATCAAACGTTGGCATTTGTAATATGCCAAAAGTTAAGTAGAATGGTCTTCATTGATTCTCTCGTTAAGATTATAATGTCAAAGTTACATACATACAGCCTTACTTATAAAAAATGCTTGATTTGTTGCTTAACTACCTCTTAATTGAGTAACTCTCAACGTCCTAAACAACGATTAAAAAATTCTTACTTATAAACGCGTCTCAGCGCTCTCTCAAGTAAGTAACGTCAAATTTAATTATTCTAGCAACATTCAGGAAATAATGCCCGCAATTCACGATAATTTTGTAAAATAATGTCGAAAATGAATGATCATGGAGGTTTTATGTAGTTATTTATGGTGGTTATTTATAAGTATGACGTTTGATTGACGGAAAATCTTCAAATACTTGTCAGTTTATATTATTTATCTTATAAATATAAATTATATAAAAAGGAATTCAATAACCAATAAAACATTAACGTTCAATAAATTGGAGTGAGGAGGAAGTGAAAAATCAAATAACTGTGATGACCATGAGCACCAACTGTTCTTACTGACAAAAAACAGCAGAGAAATAATAACAACAGACTCATGATATCAGGATACAAAAGGAGAGGGAGATCAATAAAAAGGCACTATGCGATTGGAAGAGGAGTACTACAAAATCAAAAATTTACAAAAACAATTAACATGTTTAATTATTAAAATTATTTAAAATATTGATATCTTTGTTCATATTTATTTCATTCATTTTCATCTCCGTGTTATTAATTAAGTTTGCATTACTTGAGTTTTCAAGTCCTAAAGGATCTGGAAATAATTAAAATAAAGAGTTAAATATGCGTAATATTTTATTAGTACCATGATCAAATTTGTCTTGTTTATAATTTTCATAAATACCTTGATCAAATTAGTCCGCTGAATATAGTATGCCCAAATTATTCAGCATGAAACAAGCAGGTATTATGGTCTTGATAAAATGATAGAAGCCTCGCATTATTGTATAAAAATTGCTTTGCTTCCAGACACGACGAATTCTGAATGCACCTTTTTTTGCACACATACTTAAATCGAAAAATCAGCAAGTAAATTATCGTAGTCCATTTTTATTGTTTTTCAAATAAATAAAAAAACACCAATTTCGACATACTCTTTCGTACGTCAAAGCGTCAAATATGATCAGCTGATTGAAGAAACATCCGCCATATTGTCGATCAACAGGCTTAAAACAGGGTTGGACGTCTCTTAAATGTTGACATTATTTAACAATTGCTTAATCACCTCTCTACGCTGAATTGGGTTTATAAGTGAAAAAAACCTTAAACAACACCTAACTGGGTCTCTTAAAATTGAGAGACGTTTATAAGTAAGGCTGTTAATGTGTAAGTAAACAAATACACATTATTTGGTACTCTCTTTTATTCTAATTTTTGTGTATATTTAAATAATTACTAATAACTAAATTCATAATATAATGAACGAAAGTCAACTTAAAAATGTTATTGAAATAATATATTGCATAAATCGACGTAAAAAGTGTAATACAACTCAGATTGTTGAAATTATCTAGAAAATAACACTTAAATAGCAACATCATATTTCTAATTAAATAATGTTCTCCGAGTCCGTTTGGCATTTTACAAACACCACTTAAAAATAGCACATATATAAAAATACATCTCGTATATAATTAAGCGAAAGGCAAGCAAACTGGGGAGCCATAGTATATACAAGAAAATATAAAATAATAAAAGGAAAGTTCGCTCGCCTTCTACAAAATATAAACTAAATTTAAATTTGCACGCAAACCTTTCGTTCCATCTCTTGAAATAAATTATTTTCTTTATTATATTTCTTAGGCCGGGTAACCACGTTGAACCAAACCTAGTGAACTCGCGGCTTTAAATACTTCCAAAGGAAAATTTTGGAATGGGCATTTTGCCAAAAAATAAATGCAACCTTGTACTATTCGAATAAAATCGCGTTAATAGTTTATTATTGATGTTTTAAACCAATCTTTACATAAAAATAAAGGCTAAAACGAATGATTTCATTTTTCAAACTTTGGCAGTGCAATTTATCAATATTTCATTGCTTTGCTCAGCAATTTTCATTTGATATGATATTACTATTATTAAATCTTTGTCTCATGGCTGAAACCTAATTAGAAAAATATATATTAGGTTTTTTGTATTATTTTAATCTCACATAAATTTTATACAAAACTTATTTGTAACATTTATTGTTTCAAAAATTGGCAACAGTTTACAGCTATAATACAATATTTTATACAAGTAAATTAATCTCATACAAGTCACCTATATATTTAAAATTATGACACAATATATCCTTTGATTCCTATATGCACAAAATCGACAAAACTTACTCTAAGTGGTATACCAATGGAATATAAATTAAGCTACGTAGAAGCATTCGATTTATTTACTATTTTAAATTAATTTGATATTTATTTGCACGTAATAAAAACATTAAAAAATTAAGTACCTATTCACTGGATAGTCAATTTTTAAAGTTTTTAAAAATTGTCACTTCGTAACGTTCTCCAATGCATGAATGATTTAATATAAGTTTGCTGTTTTACATCCTAAGCATTCAATATTCTATGAACAGCAAAAGCTGTTAAAATGCATTTTTAAACTTAATTGTCATATATTTTGATCTTCAATGCATACAAGCATATGATAGCATTTCACACAACAGTATCATCACATTTGAAGTTACAACGATAAATCTACACATTGAAACGTCAGAAATTAGCCAATCACGTTGATCTATTTCAAAACTTGGCTGCTATTGGTCAATTTATAATTTATATCATCTACTTGATTGGTCGATTCTATTGCGTTTAAATTCACCGCCGTAACTTCTCACGGATCATCTGCACACTATCGCACACTAAGACACTTTCGCTTTGTCACTTTCACACTTGTCACTGACACCATCTTCCGTCTCTTTCTTGAAGCCGTTCTGGCAAGTGCCGTTGGTGTGGGGTCTCTTCTTCTGTTTCTTGGGCGTCTCGTACACTCGTTCTATGAGCGCGCGTAGAATACTGCCGGGTAACCTCTGATGTTCCTCCACTAATTCTTCTATCGAACTTGCCACCTGTAATTAAAACATATATAAAGATTTTATCATTGTGATAGTCTTGAATTTCTTAAGGCATTTAAATAGGATTTGCTTAAAACTGAATTGAATAACTTTTCAAATGTGGTTTGTATCTTATCTATCTTGCGGGAACGGTATACATACGCGGGTGGAACCACGGAGCTCAGCTAGTTAAAAATGAAGGAATCGAAAGGGATGTATTCCTTGAGAATTACTAAATACTAATTATAATTTGAACTCTACAAATATATATTTCATATCATGTTTAAATACTTAAAAAATATATTTGAAACAGAATACAATTTTAGAAATATAAAACGGTATCTGTAACGCTCATGTGCGTTAGGTATGTGTGAGTGTGTTGTCGGGTGCGTGTAACGGGGACTGCGCGTACTCGTACGGCAACACGTCTACGTCACGTATTACCTCGTGGCAACATACTACTGTGAACCAACATCGCATTAGGGACCGTTTATTAATCACGTCAGGTTTAAAAGGGG
>LQNK01002916.1:5050-16055 GCA_001586405.1 Phoebis sennae | reverse complement strand
CGTGATTAATAAATGGCCCCTTGTTGTGTTGATATGTTCGCTTGTAGCGATATGCGCACGGTGTGAGTTCCTTACGAAGAGCCCGGAGCCCATGACCTCTTGGGACAGAAGTAGGACACGGTGAGGTTTCAGTCAGTACGTTTGACACCCATGTGCCCTAACCCTGCCGCCTCCCCCCATGCAGTACGGTATCCACACAGAATTTCCTCACGATAAAAAAGGGTGTATGAGTGATAACCTTAGTAGGGTATCCACGCAGGATTTGCTCACGATAAAAAGGGTGTATGAGTGATATACCTTAGTAGGGTATCCACGCAGGATTTGCTCACGATAAAAAGGGTGTATGAGTGATATACCTTAGTAGGGTATCCACGCAGGATTTGCTCACGATAAAAAAGAGTGTATGAGTGACATACCTTCTTCTGCAGCTGCTCGGGCGTCATGCCCGGCTCGGGCACGATGGGGCGGCCGAGGTGCGTGACCAGCTTGACGGGGAAGCCGCCGTACACGGGCGCGAGCGGCACGCGCGTGGCCGCGTACACGCGCAGGCACACGCCGCGCGCCCAGCCCACCGTGCGGAACGCCTCGCGCACGTTCTGCGTGAACATCGGCACTATGGGCTGGAAACATAATAATTATAAAGTAAAAAAATAATAATAAAGTAAAAAAATAATAATAAAGTAAAAAAATAATAATAAAGTAAAACGTCTTGAATGCTATAGGTATGTCAAAGGTGACACGTGAAAAACAAGTGATTTTGACTGTTTGAAATACTATAGGGATGTCAAACAGTACTATGGGCATGTCAAACGTAACGCGTGAAAAACAAATTATTATTTTGGCGTAAATGCGTTGGCACACGCCGCGCGCCTAGCCCACGTGAACATTGGTACTATTGGCTGGAAAAAAGTCATAGTAGGATAAGAAGTCTTAAATACTAAAAATACTATAAGAATGTCGCCCAGCTCATCGTTAGGAACGCTTTCGGTTAGGTTCTGCGTGAACATTGGTACTATTGGCTGGAAAACAATGCATAGTTTTTATTTTAAGGGACGGTCTTAAACACTATAGGAATGTCAAACAATACTATAGGCACTACTGGTTGGGAAAAATCATATTTTGTATTTTTAAGGAGTGAGCTAAATACTACAGGGATGTCAAACAATACTATAGGTATGTCAAAGGTGACGCATGAAAAACAAGTGATTTTTTCGCGTAGATGCGCAGATAAACACCGCGCGACGAGCTTATCGTAAGAAACGCTTCGCGCACGTTCTGCGTGAACATTGGCACTATTGACTGGAAAGAAAAATCAGTTTCTATTTTTTAAGCATGAGGAGTCTTTAATAATTAAGGGATGTGAAAACCAAGTGATATTTTTAAAAAAAGTGATTTTTTGTCGCTTCGTAATTGAACCCTACCAACCAAATCTGGACTTACACTCTGCGATAGAGATCTGATATACGACTTTAGTTCTTACCCCTTAAACTTCTAAGGCCTTTTTGGCGAATCAAATTTGGACTCACGATCTGCGATAGAGATCTGATATACGATTTTAGTTCTTACCACTTTAGCTTCTAAGGCGACCTTCGCGAATCCAATCCTCGACTTCCAGTTGAGCCTGTAGTAGTGATCCCCGAACTGGGCCTCGTACACTCCTCCCGGGGAGATGGCCAGAGGGTTCCCGTTCCTCAGCACTCCTGCACAGGTCTGTACCGTGCCTGGTATCACGCACAGGCCTTCCAGAAGTGCTGCCCAACCTGGAATTATATGAAATTCATTAGATTGCATAGCATGAGTTTATATTTTAGACAAACGTTTATGCAAATGTGATACGTATTTATAATTTTTTTTTCCTCACTTTTTAACTATACACACTAATATTATAAATAGGAAATTTTGCTTGTTTGGTTGAATAGGCTCAAAAACTACTGGACCGATGTTGAAAATTCTTTTACCTTGCGAAAGCTACATTATCCATGAGTAACATAGGCTATATAATTATGACACATTATGAACGGGAGCGAAGCCGCGCGGATCAGCTAATTTAATAATAAAAATCTTACTAATATTATAAATGTGAAGACATAACACATCATGACACACATCCTGTTTGTGAGTCAAGCACGCCGAAACTATTGCATGTATTTCGATGAAATGTTGCAAACAGATACATAGATATTTTGTATTGATCTAAAGAGCCCAAATTTAATGCAAGCGACGTCGCGGGCGGGAGCTAGTACATATTTCATAATTTAAAATAATTATTACCTACTAACCACGAATTTTTTAGGAGGAATTTTCATGTATATTTAGCTAGTAAGATTATATTATATACATACTAGCGACCCGCTCCGGCTTCGCAAGGGTGCAATGCTGATACTAAATACACTACAAAATAACTGAACGTGAACGTTGTATATAATAATTAGTGCATTATTTTGTTAAACCTCGTAGGGTTCAACGTGTTTGCAATATTAGCAGAAAAAAATATATAAATAACGACCGCGACATCACAGGAAATTAATAATAATAATCACATAAAATAAAATAAATTAATAAAATAATCACATAAATTAATAATAATCACCTTAAAAATACAGTATTTCTCCACCATTTAATGGATGTTATCATACATATAAACCTTCCTCTTTTATTTCTCTATCTATAAACAAAAACCGCATCGCAATCCTTTGCGTTGTTAAAGACTTAAGCGTACAAAGGGACACAGGGATAGAGAAAGCGACTTCGTTTTATACTATGTAGTGATTATAGATGTCTCTGTACTGTTCCCATAAAGAAAATAGAATAAAATTTGTTACAATCAATCAAAAAATATATCAAATAAATTGTTTTGTATTTTTTGATTTGTGTACACTCTTCCCTTCTTATAACTGTATTGTAATTTCTCTTCTGCAGGGTTGCTTGGAAGAAATCGCTAACGAGCGATAAAGCCGCCCTTTGCATTGTGTATGTCTTAATGTATGTCAGTTTTGTATTTATTTATGTGTGTGTGCAATAAAGAGTATTTGTATTGTATTGTAAAATAAAATTACCTGGTATCTTGAACATGAACCGATCAGCCACGGTGTGTATGAGCCGCCGTTTGAAGAGCAGCATGCGTGCGATGAAGTAATACATGTCTATGGGCAGCGCGCCGTGGTAGTAGATCACGAGGAACGGGCCATCCGGGATGTTCTCCAAGCCTCTGATCTCGTAACCTGGAAACAATACATAAATAAAACAATATATGATAAAAAAAATCTTGTTAAATTGAAAATAGATAAAGGCACCGATTTCGTATAGATTTCAACATAAATGAAATAAAAGTTACTTTCTACTTTTTAGAGTGAGGAAGTCGGTTCTATTTTTTGGCGAATATTTTTATTTATTACTTTTTAGTGCCCGTGAACGGTAATCACATCATCTAGTCACAATTCAGTTGATATATACATCATTAAACCTTAACCGCAGAGCTTATTCCGTTGATTTTCGAGGAGTTCCCTGGAATATCTTCCACATGGACGATCAGACTTGAACCAAATTTCTATGTGACCACTCTGGAACTCTACTCTTTTGAATGCAAAAAGAATTTTCCAAATCGGTCCATAAACGCCGGAGTTAACATACATAAAAAAATACGGTGGAATTGATAACCTCCTCCCTTTTTTTTGAAAGTCAGTTTAAAATATATCAAATACAATGACCAACGCTTTGAGGTTGAATCAATAGGAAAGAATCATCGCGACAGGGTTTCAAGGGTTTTCTTGATGAACAATATGTACACCCTTTGCCACTTTAGTATTTGCCCACTAAATTACCCCACATTCTTCTTTGCATTTGTATTGCTATTGTTAACTTTATAATCGTATTATGGCCATATAATTCCCTAATATGCCTTCATATTAGCCTCATCGTTTGTTTTAAACGTCTTGTATTAATTATATTAATACTCAATTATTGTAATTGTTGATTGCGCCTTATAATACATAATTAAGTAATTAATTCTCACCGTGCCATAACCACCCGTGGGCGTCCCATAGCGCGCACACTGCCAACCGCGCTGCGTGCCTCCAGTCATTCTGAACACCGTCCACTACACGTAACCTGCAAAAGTTAGTAATATGTCATTTATTTGAAAGAAAGAAAGAAAGAAAAATCATTTATTTATCTCTACAACAGCACAGAAGAACATCGTAGATTATAAAAAAACATAACGCCTATGTCACGACTGTGTATTGTATTTCATTGTCATAAGTAGGTAGGATCAGAAGGTACGAAGATGCTCTATGGTCCACTTTTTCAAAACGTCCACAATTCTCTAACCTAAAAATCGGTTATCGATTCATTCGACGACATTCGATGGCGCAATGGTTACCAGTATCTATCGCGTCGGAGGTTGTGGGTTCGATCCCCACATTTAGAGAATTACGACGTGATGAGCATTGTAATTCTATTGTCTGAGTTTTGATTTACCTATATTATATATGTATTTAAAACCCGACTCAGGGTCCCAAGAAACAAGTGTATTACTTAGTTTTGGATCCACTGTTCCTGTTCGATTTGTATTAATTAAAACACAAGCATGTGTCTATAACGTAACCTATTTTATACTGATGTAACTTAACTTTCTGTTCAAATAAAGCTATTTATTTGATTTCAATTCATATTTCCAAAAAAAGTATTTATTAGATTAGTATCGATTTCCATTAGTATTAGAAGCTTTGCTTAGCATTGGAACTAGATAGCTATGTGTCAAAATTCCAAGAACATTTATTTATTATTAAAAACATTTCGCAAATCTCACCTTTTCGTCCAACCCGACGATTCCGGGTTCAATTTGTCAAATTTATCAACATCTTGTTGTGTCTACGTGTACTATCGTCTACCAAACCTATTTTTATCAGCTATGACTAATTATCGACCCCCTCTTTATGACATTTAATTAATATTTTTATTGGTTGTTTATTTCATGTAAACAAGATAACCTGCGTATGTTTCTCACGTGAGGTATGCATGTTCTCGTGGACTTTATTGTAATTTAAAATCATTAAAAACATCATGTATTTAGAACACATTGTAATATGCTGTTTAAACTTAATTTTCGTATCTGATTGCGTTGAGGCTGATTTAATATCTTCAAATATATCCATAATACGTTTTAGACATATTTTTATTTTAAGATTTTTGTTGAAATTTTCCACCTTTCTTATTTAAAGTTCACATGGTATTTTTTTATTTTTATAGCCGATATAATTTATAATAATTTTTATTAATAATTAAAAAATACTAATAAAAGAATATTAGTAAAAATTATTAAACTATCATTTTCCTAACTTATTTTTTTTAAGAGTACTGATTCACAAATCCGATTCGCAGAACGAAGACGTTTCGAAACCGTCGAAATTTGTATGAATCTTGTTCCGATTTTTGATACTATCCCATCGGATTCCGATTTGTGAAAAGGAGGCGAGTTCATAACAAATCGTGTATGTTCTATTGTTAAATTGTGGGTGCTTATGGCCGGCGCTGATCGCTTTACACCAGGCGACGCTCTTGCTCGTTTGCCCCCCTTAGCTATAAAAAAATTATCTCACATTGTCATTTAACATTGCCTTGCATCTGTACAAACCTGAGTGGTTTCTGTGTGAATTATAACATATACGTTAAGTAAATATTTATACGGTAATAAAAAAAAAACAACAATGTGTTCATACCCGGGCCTACGTTCATACGCCCATACCCGCATAGAGCATGTACCTTTAACACAATATACGTACCTATAAAGCCTATACAAGTGGAAGATAATACTGCTGAGGTATATGAGGACTATGATGACCGCCGGCAGCAGGAACGTGACGATCACCGGCGTGAGGAACCACGTCAGCCAGAGGCTGTACTCCGTGTCCACATACTCCACTGTAACAATGACAATATTATTATTTACATTTACATAAATGTTAGCCTCTGTTGTGTTATGATCTGTGAACATATGACACTATGAAACTATGAACTTTTGACAATTCTCTTTTTTTAACGTAAGGGTGCTTTATTCAAGTGAATTTTGGGGTCTGTAGAAGTAGCTATCGCCTAATCCAGTTGACGGCCTGCCTTTATACAAAATTTTAATCAAAATCCATTCCGTAGTAGCGGCGTCATAGACACACGAAATTATCATATCTATACATATAACAAAACTGTAGAAATGAAAATTCTGACCATTGAAGTGTTACTACATCGATATAAAACCCAAAAATGTGGTAAAATTTTCTTGTCTGTATGTTTGTGCGCGCATTACATGAAAACTACAAAACCGATTCGAATGCGGTTTTCACACATGTATTTGTCTTCTTTCAACTTAACATCTGGTGTATAAATCAAATCAATATCTGGTAACACAGTGTACGGGTAGTTACATCTGTGGTATTTTAACTTTTAGCCATAAACCATTTGATAGCAATGAACAAGGATTCGCAATTCATGCATGTATTCGCATAATTTTACCAGTTATAACACATAGTCCACTCACTTAGTAATCTTCACAATTTGTTTAAACCCGGAATTGTAAACAATATCTACGGTGGCAGATTGTCTGCCTACAATACTATAGGAAATTCTCCAATGTATTTTAAACTTAGCACTCCAAATGTCTCTATACAGAGACAACTCACGTTTTCAAAATCACTAGGAGAACATTTGCGTCACAATAAACGTCACAATTAGGGACACTAGTGTCACATAGAGACACACATCACACGAACATTGAATCTATACTAAAACCAAAACGGTGAAGACGTATAATATATTCAAAATTAAGCTTATTTTTCAAGCAAAAACTATTACAACCATTTTTTCTAGATTTTTTACCAGTTAACATAAAATCTCGTAATAACATTACACGATAATCGACATTTTATTCATGAGAATTTTAATATTTGGCAAAAACGAGAGATTATCAAATAATTACTTACATAATATACGTTAATAGTAGAAGGATTCGTTTTTAAATATAAAACATATTAAAGGAAACATGGAAAAATATAAGTATTATAAATTTTGGAAGATTTTTTCCCTTCATTTCAAAAAATCCTTGAATGCACAATCCTCTATTTAAAAGATTACTCACTACTTCTTACACAATAGTAAAAATTGTATTAGTATACTCATCAGTTAATTAATAGTAATATTAGAAAGAGGAAAGATTTAATTTTTTTGTTTGTTTAATTTGTTGAAATTGAATAAGCTCCGAAATTACAGGACCGATTTGGAGGAAATCTTGTACAGATATAAGTCGAGGGCCAAGGAAGGACAGGACACGTTTTATCCCGAAAATCCTACAGAAATGGGAGATACACGCGGGTGAAACGCGGTGCACAACTATTTTTATAAAACTATAAAAACAATCCTATAGCATATTAAATATATTAACTCTGCTTTTTGGTCTTTGAAGGTGACTGGGTGGGTATCTACACTAATATTATAAAAGGGAAAACTTAGTTTGTTTGTTTGTAATGGCTCAAAAACTACGGGACCGGTTTTAAAAATTCTTTCACCATTATAAAGCTACATTATCCTCAAGTAACTAAAATATTAATTACTTTATACACTCTTTATTCTACCGGATATTCAGAACATAGCCTAACACGTGTGCTACACGTAAAACATACGCTCCGGCTTGATAACCCCAGTTTTCGGGGAGTCGGTTAAAAATTCCATCAAAAATAAGGCTATCGGTACTAACTGCACCGTTATCTTGAAAAATATATTCGATAACATCCGGGACCGTCATGCGCTGAGCATGTGTACGCTGTACTGAACATTCACTGATGGCTGTTATAACTGCTTTATCTATAACTTCAATATCCTACTATACTATTATAAAGGCGAAAGTTTGTAAGTATGGATGTATGGATGTATGGATGTTTGTTACTCTTTCACGCAAAAACTACTGAACCGATTATGATGAAACTTGGTACACATATAGATAAGGGTTCAGAATAACATATAGGCTACTTTTTATCCCGGAGTTGTCATTTAATCAGAAGTTACGCGGGTGAAACCGCGGGGTACAGCTAGTAGTAAATAAATATAGTGCAATGTTTATTTTATTTTACAACATAAACACAAATAACAATATAATGAAATACTAAAAAAATTTTGCTTTATATATGTCGACAGAATAGCATTTTTATAACAACTTACGGATAGAACTTATTTTTAGACAAGTTATATATTTTCAACATACAAATATAAATAAAAAAAATGGTTTACTTCTTATTGGACGATATTATTGGAGGATTTTGCCAATTTCAAAGAATTATTAAAAATTGTTTTTCGAAAATTACCAGTGCTAGTGCCAATAATGTCAATTTTGGGCTTCACACAACTTGTTATAATTTGTGCACACCCTATTCAACAGATTAAAATATGCCCTTTTTGCGAATTATTGACATATTTCAATTTCCAGACAGGTGACGGCGCGCGTTAGATTTGTCTAATGACGATGCCTATTAATGAAGTAAATAGCGCATCAAGATTAAAAAACCGACCGCGTATGACGGGAAAAAGGTTGGATGAAGACGACGTAAGAGGACAAACAAGAGAAGCAAAGAACCTCCAAAATAGGCTTTATTTTGGAGGTTCTTGGCTCCAAATAAAACCATAAGTTGTCAGGTTTAAAAAAATATATGTTAAAAATGTTTATGGTAAAATTGTTTTTAAATCGATTTCACTCACGCAAATATCATCTCATCATCTATCTGTCATCTCGTATGGAATATTTTCAAAGTTGACAGAATTTGAGTTTTCATTAAATACACTAATAAATATACTAGTTTTGTTTTCGGTTGCAGCCACGGATCACAGCTTCAAGCTAAAGTATTTGAATGAAAATACACAAATATTAGTTTTGTTTTCGGTTCCAGCCGCCACGGACAGCCTTAAACTAAGGAAATATTTAACTCTTAAATATAATATAATCCACATACTAAACATTGTTACTAATATCACCAAAGCACCTGTTATAATATTATTGACTTATATAATTTACATACACAAATAAGGAACAAATTACGACCGCGGAAATCTTAAACTCGGAAGGGTATTCTAATTAGTCTTACAGTCTTATCTCTTGTAGTGCAATGTTCATGATCACAGCATCCGTATGTCGTAGGTTATCAAGCGTCTAGTATTCTATGTCTCGTGATGCCTTCATGATACTATTTTTAATGAGATGACATAGTATCTACTATGGCTGTATAAAAAATCTGACATTTGACACGACGCTATGTCGAAAGACAGTCACTAATAAAATATTGTGCGATTGACGGAAAATGCAAAAATATTAATATAGGCGAAAACAACAAAAAATTAACCTACTAATATTATAAATTCCGAAGTTTGTGAGGATGGTTGAATGTATGTCTGTTACTCTTTCACTCTATAACATACACGTATCACATTATCAAAGGTTAACTAGTAAAAAAGCAACTTAAACAACAAGAAACATCAAAAGGCCGGCGCTCATGTGCGCTTTTGTGAAATAGTGCAATAAAGAATTTTCTATCTATCTATCTAACTACTACAGCGTGTTCTAGTAGTATAGCAGTAGTAGTTAAAACAAAAACTGACCTATCTCAGGGGTTTCCGCGACGCACCTACGAGTGTAGTCATATGTTTAGACGCCCTAGTGTCAGCCGGGATTGATTTCTAGTTTCGAATAGGATAACGGAGACAGATAATCCAGGGCGTCGCGCCGCACAGTTTGGGAACCTCTGACCTACCTTACACTTATCTTTTAACGATATTGTTTAAAAAATCTGTTATTTATTTAAAGGCCAGAGAGTGAGAGAGATCTGACTACTGCACGATAAAACGTTACAACAATACTGTTACTACTAAGCCCGTGTGTGTAAAATGGTGTAATTTTTAACCGATTTTCAAAAAAAGAAGGAGGTTATCAATTCGACCGATTTTTTGTGTTTGTTACCGCATATCTCCGGCGTTTATGGACCGATTTGGAAAATTCTTTTTGCATTCGAAAAAGTTGAGGGTCAGTATGATCCCAATTTAGTTCAATTCTGTGCCTTTATCTATGTTCAATTTAACAAGATTTTGCACCGACTTTGTATAGTTATTTTCTACTTTTTAGAGTGAGGAAGTCGTTATTATTATGAATTAAAACAACCTGTCAAAAAGCTGTATATTTATAAAGTAATGTACCTATATCAATAATATTTTTTCGTTACATAAAAAAATCACAAACATATGGATTGTTGAACCTCTTCGTAACATATTCTTTGTTTACGAAAAGATAAGCCACGATTGATACAATGGAATAACCGGCATATTTATATTTGTTTAAATTAATAATAAAATATAATCGGCACATATGAAACTCTAGTAAAATAAGAACATAGTGACATTGAACTAGGTTAAGTGATATGTTATACAGCGTGATTTTAATGAAATGCCAAAATAATATATTATAAGTAATCATATTTTATTACAAGTCACTTTATTATCTTAAATTTTAAACTTCATAAAATGATTAAAGTGAGTTATTTAAAAAAAAAGTTGTAGAGTTGTGATATTTACAAAAAGTTTGGTCTGTTTATGTATTATTTATGTATTCGAGGGATTTTTTTTCTTTTTATTGTTTTTATTACTGATATTTTCCTTGTTTTTGCCTACATAAATTTAATATAAGGCGTCCTTGTACTTTTACATATCGCGAGAAAAAAATCTTTAAAAATCCTTAATCTATACTTATATTATAAAAACAAAACATTTGTTCTTTTGTATGTATATTAATTTTCGAACAAAAACAATTGGACCGATTACTAAAATTCTTTGATCATTAAAAAGCTGTGTAACAAAGAAAGAAAGAAAGAAAGAAAGAAAGAAAGAAAGAAAGAAAAGTTTATTTATAACAGAACACAGCTACATAATTAAAAAATTGATGCTTATAGATAACTTAATAAGTAAAACATGTTGTAACGATGAC
>LQNK01002914.1:28424-44303 GCA_001586405.1 Phoebis sennae | reverse complement strand
AAGAACTGTTCGGTCTATTACCACCTGCCGAATTCCACCATCGCACCGCTCGACACAAACTCCGCTACCATCCACACCACCTGGATGCGTTCAGATCAACGACGGTGCGATTCTCTCGGCACTTTTTGCCCAGGACAACTACTTTGTGGAACGACCTACCATCTTCGGTGTTTCCGAACCGTTACGACATTGGGACCTTCAAGAAGAGAGCCTACAAACATCTCAAAGGCCGGCAACGTTCTCGTGATGCCTCTAACATCGCGAGCAACTATGGGCGGCGGTGATCACTTTCCATCAGGTGACCCGCCCGCTCGTTTGCCTGCTTGGCGATAAAAAAAATATATATATATACTGAAAACACCTACACCGGAGAAAATCCCTTCAATTTTAAAAAAGTTTCACGATGATCCTTTATCCGGACATTGAGACAATGCGAAGGATAAGAACACAATACTATTGGAAAGGCATGACCGAAACCATTGAGGAATACATTAGGAATTGTCAAACATGCAAAATTCAAAGGAAAACTTATAAAGCTCCAATGGTTATAACTTCATCTTCTACTGAACCATTTGAAAGTTTCTATTGATTTAGTTTCATATTCTGAAGTAACTCACAATTCAAACAAATATATTTTAACCTTACAAAATGACTTAACTAGATTCGTACAAGCTTATCCTATCGTGGATAAACAAGGCAATACTGTAGCAAAAGGTATTTTCCAATTCTGTCAGCACTACGGCGTGCCGAAACGTTTTCACTCGAATCAAGGTACGGAATTCGTTAATAGCATTATGAAACAGTTAATGAAATTATTAGGATAGTCTCATACTGTTAGTATGGCGTATCACCCACAAAGCAACGGTGCATTAGAAAGATTTCATGCTACTCTTCATGATCACATATCTAATCAACGGGCTAATTCGAATTGGGATGAAATAATCCCATTCGCAGTTGTGTCACAATGCATCTGTAAACCAATCTCTAGGGTTTACACCGCATGAACTTCTCTTTGGTTACAAGCCTCTATCGTTGTATTCTCTAAAAGAAATAAGCGAATACACAACTCACGATTATTTGCAAGATTTGAATGAAAGGCTCAAGGTGTCACATAACATTTCATTACGTAATTTGGAAAAAATGAAAGAAAAGGCTAAAGAACGATACGACCAAAATATAAAAAATATAGCCAAATTAAACATAGATGACAAAGTCATGCTCAAGGTTGCAAATCCCAATAATCTTGATTCTAAATGGGAAGGTCCCTTTACTATTATTAGGTTAGGTTTTAATGAAAATTACGTAATTCGCAATATGGACATTATCAAATGGTACATGGAAATAGATTACGCCCAGTTACGTGATCCATACTTATAGGCATCATAATTCATTGATTGCTTGTTTCAATTTATTTAAAAAGGAAAAATCATGCATTTAAGGGATAAATGTCCTCTAGAGATTAGAGAATGAAAGGCAGATGGAGTGCTGAAGACACGAGTGACACCGACAAGCAAATACAAAACAAATTTTGTCTAGTTTGCCGTAACAAATAACGAGGGTTTCGTAATTTTCAAATTTCACTCACACAGATGCACTTATACAAGTAGCTAGCGTAACTCGAGTTTTCTGCACACTCCATCTGCCTTTGCCTTGTTCTCTAATCTGTGATGTCCTCCAAGAATATACACACGAGATTTGAAATCATAACTGTTCAACAGCCATCCGTGAAAGCAGCTAGAGAAGCAAACTTGGAATATTTTTTATGACAAGATAAAAGCTATCATATTGAAACACACCAACGAAGAAATAATACGACGAAAACAGTGCGATGATCCTGCCAAATTATATTATATGATTGCTTTTCTTTGTATAATTGTAATTGTAATTTGCACGTTATTTCCAATATAGAATAAGTGATGAAAATGGAAGGCACAGGTACTTGTAAAACAGTTCATACTATCTCAGGAACCTGAGGACATAATTTGTCTATGTAAAATATTATTGGAAATAAATTATTTATTTATTTATTTATGAAGACAACATCTACAGAGTTTGATGCTTTTATAGGGTTGCTTTATACTGCCGATCTCAATAGATCAAGTCGCCAGAGCCTCTAAGAATTGCAAGGATGCTGTTGATGAAACTGTTATTGGTATATTGAAAGAAAAAATTGTTAAAACTCGTTAAATTATGTTTTTAATGTAATGAGTTTTTTGATTACGCATCGATTATTATATTTTTAATAATTGATGCGTAATCTTTGTCTTTGTCTTTTGATCTAACTATGTGAATTACGTGTAAGAATTTTTTAAAGAATAAAAGTATTTTTAAAACTATTTTAATTTAATAGTTGTATATACTTGTAATTGACATGCAAATTAATTGATAATGTAACATGTATTATTTTATTTTATATTTTTATCAATTTGTAATGCTGTTGGTGTATCGAAATAAATAAATAAATGTTATTTGGCAATACCAATGTCAAAACCTCTATAATCAACCTCATAAATATGAAGGTACGATAAAGAAACATTTAGCTGCAAAACAAATCCTGGCAAAGCAAAATTCGCAAAAACAGAGTCAAAGCTAAAGAAGCAAAAAACAGAAATAGATATCTTTAAAAAACCCTGTAATATTAAGAATTGTAAAGTTCCATTTCATGCCTATTCACCCGTTATACAGTACCTATTTTAACCTTCCCAAAATGTTGTTTGTAATTTAAGTGTAATTGTAATGACATATTTTAAATTTTACTAACATAGATTTAAGAAGCTACTAACAAATTATGGATCTGCAGATATCTGAAATAAATGAATTATTATTATATTATATTATTATCAACCACTGTGCAGCATAACAAATGTTGAAACCCATTTCAAGAACTCAACTTACACTACATGGACATTATAGAACAATGAGTTTGATAAAATTAATCAAAGCAAGATTTATTTGCCGTGCCAGTGGACCCAATATTAATTTAACTAATTAAGAACCAATTACTGACCAACGAGCTTAAAAACAAAAGCTATGAATATGTGTCTGACCCCTTGTCTAACTTATGCATGTCAAACTTGGACCCTCACAAAATCTATGCTAGCCAAAATCAGAACCTGTCAAAGAGGAATAGAGAGAAGCTTTATGAACATTAAACTAGAAGACAAGATAAACAGCAAAGTGATACGGAAAAAAACTAAAGGCAAAGACATGGTCACACATGCACTTAAAATGAAGTGGAGGTGGGCAGGCCATTTACAGAGGCTGAAAGGAAACAGATGGTCGCAAACTGCGACCAACTGGATTCCTCTGTACAAAAAAGGCCCAGGGGGAGACCTTACAAAAGATGGAGTGATGACATCAGGAAAGTTGCGGGCAATATATGGTCTAGATCAGCTAGAGACAGAGGACTCTGGTCTAGTATGGAGGAGGCCTATGTCGCTTTAGGCGACCCCTTACAATACTAACAAATCAACTAACATAAATTTTAAGAAACAAAACTAATCCTACTAACAAAATGGCATCACAATCAAAATCACATGGCATGTAAATTATACAATCGCCTCCCAAACAATATGCGTAATTTAACGCACAAGTTGTTTACAAAAGAAATTAATAATTGGCTTCTCAAAAATTGCTTTTACTCCATATCATAATTTTTTGAAATGAAATAATTTTTATGATAAAATTTATTATAATAATTGTTAATTGCTTCACGAATGTACTTAGAATTTAAGTTTATTTTTTCTTAATTTTGTACATTTTGTTTGTGTGACCACACCATGTAAACTAAAGTTCTGGCAAACAAATGATTTATTATTATTATTTAAAAAAAGGTCTTTCAAAGAAATGATGAAATCACAAAACTTTGTCATTGCACAGAAAGACCTTCAACACACGCATTCACTTGTGTCTAACAGATGGCTGCAAAACATGGGCACTCACCTGACCCCTAAGTGAAGCTTGCATAATGCCAAAGAGTAAAAAAAATTAGCATCACCGTACTTAACCGTCAGGACAGAATCCTAAACCAAACTCGATTTCGAAGCACACTACTGACAATATAGGTATCTATAGTTCATCGCTATTGTTTTCCTTTTCCGATCTTATCCTCTACGTCTTACTTTGCGAAACACAATGGACTTAGAAACTCCTAAAGACATGTCAAACGTATAACAAAAGCTTTAATAAAGCTTAGAAAAAAATGGTTGGATTACAGATTACAGAATGTAGATTCAAATTTTTAAGTGTGGATGACACAATACCAGCGTTGCCAATGCCTTTACTCGAAATTACCCGAAAATCAAAGTTAAATTCCCCAAATTGGGATTGGGGCAAAAATATGGTCCAATATATTAAATTCCTCGCAAGATTCCCCACAAACAAAAATCAAGTATTTCTTACATTATTTCTTATATATACCTAAAAATCGACGACCGGATTTTGGAAATCTCTAATACCTAGAAAAGTACACGAAACTTTAAATGACGTTTTTTTTTTTTAGAGAAAATCGATCATTCATATCCATTGAAAATACTAAGATTTAACCAAATTATCAGTATTTTCAATGGATATGAAGGATATGACTAAATCCCCACAATTCTCCACACAGAACCATTCCCCACACCATTCCCCAATCGATGCCGAATTACCCGCAAATCGGGGAATTCCCCACACATTGGCAACGCTGCACAATACACATGTCAATCCGACCAATGTAGTCGATGTCAAAGGCTACCATAATGCCATGATCATATACTTGTACAATTATCCGATTTACAAACATTTTATCCAAGTTACAAGTCTCGAAATATTTTATATATTAATACATGATATAAGTATATTCAAAGTGTGTGCAATATATACAATTAATAATAATTTATATAGGTTACCCATTTCCAAGAACCACGAATCACGTAGTATAATTGATGATTAAACGAACTTTAATATTGGACTAATTTTGGTTTACCTTTGTGCAACTATGGATTGAAGTTCCAAGGAAGAGCTTATTAAATTCCAATATTTTCCCAAAAAAGTCCATGAGATAAATAAAAAGTTTTTATCGCATATGGCAACACCGGGTAAAGAGGCCATTTTGTGGTGTCGTTGTGGCATTAAATAATGTTCATCGAATTTCGTCTATTTTACATGGGAGTATTACTTTTTGTTGTGATTTGAAATTAATGGATACAAACATCAAAGTAAAAACTTTTTGTAACTTCTAATAAGTTTCAAAATGGAACAAGGAATAGATGATTATTTTAGAACTGTATGCAGTGCGTGCTTAAGTTCAGATCGGGATATAATTTCTCTGAACTCTTCATCTCAGCTTTTTCAAATTTTTCGCCTTTTACTATGCGACACCGCGGGTGATCGAGTAAGTTTTGGAAATAATTAATTTTTAATTCAAATAACATAAATAAAGTTTTTCTAATCAATTACGTAATACTTTAGCTTGTATCTACAATCGACAAAAAGCTATATAAATTTATATATAACTAGAAATAAATTATTTTCCATTGTTCCCATCAGATAACGATTAATCACATTTTTTTCATGAAGTTTTTATAAAGGATATAAAGCATAAATTTTTAAATGATTGTTCGTCCTAATATATTTCACATTTTGTTCGTATTTATAGTATATCTGTGAATTTTAGGTAGTGTCTTTTTATTGAAGACAAAAAAAGAAACACAATTCCAATGGAATAGTAGCTATTATTGATGTAAAGATAACCTTTATACATTTTTGTCTGTTTTTCTAAGTTTCATTACACATGGAAAGTATTATATTAAATTTGATGTTGATTTTTTAAACCAGGGTAAAATTGTTTCATATATGTTGTAGGATGTCAAAGCAATAGCATGTCAAATATATAATTTACCCCTTGAAAGTAAATATCATTTTAATGTTATTATCGAGGGAACATGTTATTTGTTTCAACTTTTATTGTAATTAATGTTTATTTCTCTTGATCAAATAATACCCTTATAAAACTTGAAAATCCTTTATTATCAACCTATTATTTTGAATTTTTGCTATGGAATGATGTGAATGTAATAAGTATTTTGGACTGCCACAATTTTTGGTTAAAGAATTACATATTTTTATAGAATTTAACTATTTATTTATTTAGTTTATTATCTACACTATACATATAGAGGAGTACAAAAACATTATAAAGCAGAAAGGTGAACATTTTCCATATTAAATAAAATACTTTTTAAAGGACTTTAAAATGCGTTTTTTATACAGTATTTTACATTATTATTAACCCAATGTTTGGAGCACTTTACAGCGAGCGTGTCAGTCACCCATTACCATCATTTTGACTACGTATTTTATTTAATTACTAGCTAAAAGCGCGTAGCTTCGCTCCCGTAGCATAATATTATATACTATCTATTTTCCGGGATAAAATATAGCCTATATGGATTCAGAAGAATCCCTCTAAGTAATGGTAAAAGATATTTCGAAATCGGTCCACTAGTTTTTGAGCCTATTCAATACAAACATACACAAATACAAAGGTTTCCTCTTTATAATGTTAGTGTAGATAAAGAAAATTTTACAGTACAGTGCGTCAGGCAGCCATATCACTAAAATAGTGAGCTATGCATTATTTATGAATGCAAAATAGGCAAAGTTACAACTGTTCTAACCAGACCCTCCATATTATTAATTTTAAGCCATATGTGTCCCACTGCTGGGCAAAGGTTTCTCTTTTTTCTCCTATACTCGGATCTCTTCTTGTCGAGCATCTCCCAATTTGAATCAAAAGCATCTATTTCGTCCCTCCACCTGCACCTAGGTTGACCTCCACCTCCTTAAAAACTTAAGCAATAAAAGAGTGGGAGCCGAGCAATGCACGATTGGGCCAAGCTCGCATCGGTGTAAGTACCACCTTCCAGCAGAAGACCGGCGTGAAGCAGTATTGCACTGTGTTTCGTACGGTGAGCTGGTGCCCGGAGGCCTGTATTCCCATCCCATTCCTCCCCCATCCAGTTCTACTCCTCTCCCAACTTCCTATCATTGATCCTCTCCTCTTCCTTCAAGCCAGCAAGGCATCTGCGACACTTTGGTGTTGCAGATGTTCATGGGCTGCGGTCAGTCACTTAACATCAGTGAACAATATTTTTATTTAATTTTACAGCTATATGACACTATGAGCAAGATGGAAGTATCGCTATGTTGGGAGTGCCACGCTATACTACTAAAATGTGCAAAGTTCAAGAAACAAGTTCAAAACGCACAGGATCATTTGAGGATGCTGGCGTTAAGCCAATCTCAAGAGGTAATGACTTTGTTAATTTCATCCCACTTATAAGTGTGAAGGTGTGTTTGTGTGTCATGTGGCAACTACTGAATAGATATTGATGAAATTTTATTTATAGTAAGGCTATGTACGTGATAGGATATCTCTTTGATAATCCTTAAGATAATAAAAAATAGGATTAAAAATTGCTGTTTGCAATTGGACCACCTTTTTGTACCTACCTAGCAAACATTTAGGCTTGGTATAAAATTAATAATATAGATAACAATTATATATTCAATCAACATTATTCATATTCATTCAAAATTCTAATAAATAAATAAACAAATAAAAATAAATAATTCAATGGTCTATGGCATTGAAGGGTGTAAATTCAATCAACTTGTGTAGAAAATGATGATTTGATGAACATTGTTATTTTCTACTGTCAAGGTGTTAATTTATCTATAGTATGTATTTTAAATGTAAAATAAGTATGTTTAAATATGTCTATCAGTTATCTAGCTTCCATAGTACAAACTTTGCTTAGTTTGGAACTAGATGGCGTTGTTTACGATGTTCCAGAATATTTATTATTTATTTATTAATGAATATTAACTATAATTGAAATATTCCAGATGTCTTCAACAATATAATGTTGATTTTTTCTTTATAATGTTTATTTTGATTTTTTGCAAACTTATACAGGGTGTTTGCATTAAATATTGAGTGTTTAAGTGATTATTTCAAAAAAATAACAACATGAAGCATCTTAAGGACTTTATTAAGTTTTTTACCGGAGCATGACATAAGAGCTTATTTGGAGTATTCCTTTTTCAAAAAAAAATATTTTTTTCAGATCCTAGATCACACATACATGTCACAATCTCTGTCGTCTCTCGTCAGCGTTATAAAGAGGGATTATGACCGTCTGTATGTGGACTATACGAATCCGACTGAAACGCAATGGGTACAGCCGTTTATAACTATCACTACACCGCAGGAGGTGAAGAATGAAGCTTTTGATATTACGTTGAGAGACCATATTAGTTTAGCGATTGATGAGCAAGTTTCTGAAGGTGAGAATATTATAATAATAATATAGCCCTTTATCACTACATAGTATAAAACAAAGTCGCTTTTTCTGTCATGTGTCATGTTGTGTCCCTATGAACGCTCAAATCTTTAAAACTACGCAACGGATTTTGATGCGGTTTTTTTTAATAGATAGAGTAACTCATGAGGAAGGTTTTTATCAGCATTGCACCCGTGCGAAGCCGGGGCGGGTCGCTAGTTCGGAATCTAACTTAATTCTAACATACATATAGGATTTAAACACAATTATATCACGAATACTAGGTCTCTCAATCTTGCACGCTGGCAAAGGCCTCCTCCAACCGTTTCCATTCTCGTTTTTCTTCAGCTACTCTGTTCCACTTCACTCCTGCTACCTGACGAATGTCATCGTCCCATCTTTTTTGTGGTCTTCCTCTTCTCCTTTTCCCTTCCCTTGGATACCATTTGGTCACTCTCTTGCTCCACGTACCCTGCTCGTATACCCAGCCCATCTCCATTTGAGTCTTTTGATTTTCGTAGCTATAATATATGGAGAATATTATTTATAAGTTAAAAAATTATGTAATGTCAGGATCCTTTTTATCAAGAACTAGGCGCACCGCGGCTTCAACCGCGTAACAAGATCCCGTTTTAAGTCCGGGATTTAAAGTAGCCATTATGTTATTACTCTCTAACCCTTATACGTATACCAAGTTTCATCATAATCGGTTCAGTTGTTTTTGCGTGAAAGAGTAACAAACATACATATATACTTTTAAAAGAATTGTAAAATGTTTAAAAATTAAAGCTTCTGTAAATGTTGCCAGTAATAAACATAAACATAAATTATTTCTCAATAATTGTTCACACAGCATAATACAATAAAGTGGGTACATTTGTATTAAAATTGCGTTGAGATTGCACTGACCCCCGTGCTAGTCATAGATGGTACATATTTTTAATGTTGTAGAAGATTTTAAAATGTTTAACAATTCAAGCTTCTGTAATATAGTACAAGATTATTGCCAGTAATATATAACAAGGTTAATTTATATTTTCCAGTGCCTGAGCTAGTTATAAAGAACCCTATAACGGGAGCCATGTCTCACATAGTGGTCAGTACCGGAACTCTCGTGCCGGAATACTCTCACTCGGTGAAGGGAGAGCTCGCCGAGTTCACGTTAGAGTGAGTATATATATATTGACGACCCGATTGGCGCAGTGGTTCCGCAATGATCTATCGCGCCAGAGGGTGTGGGTTCGATCCCCACGAGCAGAAAATTATGATGTGATGAACATTGTAATTTTCTACTGTCTGTCTAATTTATCTATAGTATGTATGTATTTACAAAAAAAAATATGTTTAAGTATGTCTATCAGTTATCTAGTTTACATACCACAAGCTTTGCTTAGTTTGGAACTAGATGGCGTTGTGTTTAATGTCCAGGAATATTTATTTATTTATTTATATGGCATTTATATAACACCCTGTATACAATGTTATTCATTAATCATCAGACGCGTTTAGTTTCAAAAATATATAGCAACCATATCCTTAATTTTTGACCCTATTATCCAACTTATAGAATAACGCATATGCACCCAGCGCTTGATACAAAATTATGTAACATAATCATGAAAATTTGTAGTTATGAATAATTAAGAAAAATTACGGAGAAAAATCAACCACACATATTTTGTGTATACACATATTTATGTATGTATGTATACACATATTTTTTTTGTTATTTATTTTTATTTATTTTATTTATCTTTCGGTATATTCGTCGTATATATATATCGTATATTTAAAATTCTTTTGAAGTATTTTTTTTAATATTCTACATTTAGTATTCAGCAATAAGATTGTATACATATTTTTAATATATATAATTGGCTATATCACCTAGTTACTTGTATTATATAACTATACATTCACAAGATGCTGTGCGGCTTTATAAATAAATAAAAATTAAATATAGTTTAGTACGTTTTTTTTTCAGTACGAACCAACCAGAATTAGTGATGCAAGATTTAAAAAAGTCAGACACGTCAGAAGAAGACACTAAATGCGGTTACGACACTGAATATATGCTGGAAGGAGATATGTTGGCTTGTAGGTGAGAAATAAAAAATAATTATTTTAGTTTTAGATTAAAAAATACAAAAAAGTATTAATAATGAATTTTTTTTTTTGATAATGGTAACCTCTTTGATCTTATTTAAGATTGAATAATTTAGTTTTAGTTATTAATAATGTTTTTTTTTTTTGATAATGGTAACTCCTGTGCTCCTATTTAAGATTGTTACTGAAGGACTTGTATCTATGGTTTTGAAAAATTAAAAAAAAAATACAATATATTTTATAAAATATGATAATAATTTATCCGACTTTCTATTATCCTACTAGCCCTACTAGTATATATACTACTACTATTTGATTTTTGTTTGTTTGTTTGAATTGAATAGGCTTCGAAACTACTAGACTGATTTATATGAATATTGTTCAGAGATTGTTTGAAACCCGAAAAACTACATACGCAGGTGAAACCGCCACGCTCAGCTAGTAATATTATAAATGTGAAAGTTTTGATGTGTTTCAATCATGCCGCAACCACTGGACAAATTGTTATGAAATTTCGTCCACAGATAGGCTATTAGCTTTAGTAGTCAGAAATTTTTTAGCAACATAATCGCTATAAAACTAAAAACTTAAAACATATTTGATTTGAGATTCCATCAGGTGGATCGCCTGCTCGATTGCCCCCTTCCTCTATAAAAAAAAATATAAAAATATAAACATTTGTATTCCAGTTCGTTAAAAAAATCTATATACGGGATTTATTTAAATGATATTCAAATAGTATCCTTTATACTTTGTTTTGTTGTTTCTTGATTTAATTGTACATCATTTCTATTTAGAGAAAATATTTTTTTTTGGAAATTATAAAAGTATAAAGGTGTTTTTCTCTGAATATAAATCAATAATATCGTAAAATGTTGGTGCAAACTCCAAATTTTTTTAAAAAATTATAAAAAACCCTTTTATTATTATTTTTTTTGTAAATAATTTTCAGAGAAGAATTAAAGAAGAAGATATCCTACGTGAACGCAGTGTACAAGTGTGAATTATGTATTATAGAGTTTTATTTACAACAGCAAGTGGAAGAGCATTTTATCGCTGCGCATCGAGCGGTAAGTACTCTATAGAATGTAAACTGTCTAATTGGTCCTAAGTCACTGTAATGTTGGATTATTATCCAGTTTTTTATGAATAAATAAATATATTTTTTATAGATTTTTTACGGCTCTGCTCCCGTAGCATAATGTTATATAGCTTAGTCTAGTTAATTTTTTTCACCATGTGACGGAAAATCCCAAATGACTTACGGAACCCTATTTTTTTTCAAAAATAAAATATAGTCTATGTTACTCGTGGATAAATATTAAAAGGACACTGTTATTTTAGAGATAGAATATTAGTGTGGATTTCTTTGTAAGACGATAGATCGCATTGCATAGAAGTACAATAATATAAATACTCTTAATACTGTACTTTATTTTCGAAAAGAAAAATACTGCATTCAAAAATGTTTGAAAATTGCCACATCCGGGAATTATACAAATACAAATACAATTCAAAAATATTTATTTCCAAGAATTTTTTAACATTTTTACATTTTTAAATTGAACCGACAAAAACGATCGAACGGGTCAATTATAAGAATGAAATATCCTTAATAATATTTATAAATCAAATCACAGGAAAACCATGACATTACCATATTTAATATACGTATCTAAGAATTATTTCTAAAATTTTCGGAAATCTTTGAAAGAAATTTCTTTCCCATGAAAAATTAAGGAATGTTTTCTTTGAGTTAAATCGTGTGACAATGTGGTGGCATTACAAAATGCCATTCTGTATATTTGTGACCATTTCTGAATTAATAGTCCCTTTACGAATTTTAATCGACGTTCATAATAAAACGAGATAGATATACACTTAAAAATAGACTCCCCGCATTTCTAAATTTATTATTTATTGCTTGGATCTTCCAGTAATTCAAATGATTGTAAACAATACCACATTGTATCAAAACTTTTTGAAAAGAGCAACTACTCGAGCTTCTTGCCGGTTCTTCTTTGTAGAGACAGCCTTCCGAAGGTGATAAATAAAAAAAAATATTATTATGTAAATGTATATGACGTTCTAAAAGCGCCTCGAAGAAGCCAATTTGGAAAATAAACGTTTTGACTTTGACTTACACCCGTATTCTAAGAAGTTACCTTAATTTTACCTCCACTCAGGTTCCGTCAAATATGACGTATGACGAATTTCAATCGAAAATTCATAACATGAGTGGACGTGAGTTAGTAGAGTCCCGACTCAGAATGTACATTTTCGTTGACAGAGGTTGAGTGAAGTCGAGGAATGCTCGAGGAACGTATTAGAATACGGGTGTTAGCCTCTATATGAATTTCAATCGCCATTCATGATTTAATAGTAGTCTCCCCGCATTTCTGAATTTATTAGTGAAAACTTCTGTATATTATTATTATTTATAAGTGCTGCATAGCATACTAGCACTTTGGCATGGCTGTAAGTATCTTATAGAACAAAAACATTTCAGCGGCCAAACGCGACCGCCTGTAAAATATGCTACGTGTACATCGACGACGACAAGTTACAAGAGCACACGGACGCACACTACACGAGACACACGTGCAAGATGTGCGCACACACGGAGCTGACGGTGCGAGCGATGAAGCAGCACGTGCAGACTCACCTCGAGAGGAAGGCGGCCGGCGGCGTCATACAGATCGGCGACGCGCTCAGGAAGGTGGGCACAGTGGCGAGTGGTCTTGCCTCTACGTGGTTTTGGTCTGTACGCTGTGAAAAGCTAAAAAAGTCGATAATTGTGTCTTTTAAAAGAGGTAGGATAAGTGTCTAGTTTTCTTTCCTCTAGGTGTTTTTCCTTCGGACGCTATGAAAAAGCGAAAAAAAGTCGATAATTGTGTTTTTTCCTCTAGTTTTTCGTGTCTTGATCCATCGACGAGCTTTTTGCCATATAAGTGTCTTGTCCAGAAAAATATCAGAGATGTATTTAAGAAGGTAAGAAAAGCGTCTAAAATGGTATATTTTTCTTTCTCCTAGGTGTTTTTTATCTGTACGCTATAAAAACAGAAAAAAAGTCTGTTTTTTCCTCTTCAATTTTCGTGTCTTGACCCATTGACGTGCTCTTTCCTCTATAAGTGTCTTGCCCACAAAAAAATCTATTAGAAACTTCTTCTAAAAGTATGACGTCATCCTGTAAGATAATTCAGGTATGTATACATCGACGGCGACAAGTGAGTCGCGCACACAGACGCGCACTACAGCACACACGCACGCAAGATGTGCGCACACACGGAGCTGACGGTGCGAGCGATGAAGCAGCACGTGCAGACTCACCTCGAGAGGAAGGCGGCCGGCGGCGTCATACAGATCGGCGACGCGCTCAGGAAGGTGGGCACAGGGGCCAGTGTTCTTGCCTCTACGTGTTTTTGGTCTGTACGCTATGGAAAAGCGAAAAAAAGGCTTAAATTGTGTTTTTTCCTCTAGTTTCATAGACATACTATACAGATTGGAGATGTGGTTAAAGAGGTAAGCAAAGTGTCTAAAATCACAAAAAAGTGTCTAAAATGGTATATTTTTCTTTCTCTTAAGTGTTTTTGCTCTGTACGCTATGAAAAACAGAAAAAAAAGTTAAATAGTATTTTTCCTCTTAATTCTTTGTGTCTTGACCCATTGACGTGCTCTTTCCCCTATAAGTGTCTTATAAGTGTCTTGCCCACAAAAAAAATCCATTTGAACCTTCTTCTAAAAGCATGACGTCATTCTATAAGATGATTACGGTATGTATACATCGACGGCGCCAAGTGAGTCGCGCACACAGACGCGCACTACAGCACACACGCACGCAAGATGTGCGCACACACGGAGCTGACGGTGCGAGCGATGAAGCAGCACGTGCAGACTCACCTCGAGAGGAAGGCGGCCGGCGGCGTCATACAGATCGGCGACGCGCTCAGGAAGGTGGGCACAGGGGCGAGTGGTCTTGCCTCTACGTGGTTTTGGTCTGTACGCTGTGAAAAAGTGAAAAAAAGTCTTAAATTGTGCTTTTTCAAAAAGGTAGGTAAGTGTCTAATTTTCTTTCCTCTAGGTGTTTTTGGCCGGTGCGCTATGAAAAAGTCGTAAATTGTGTTTTTTCCTCTAGCCTTTCGTGTCTTGATCCATCGACGAGCTTTTTGCCCTATAAGTGTCTCGTCCAGAAAAATATCAGAGATGTATTTAAGAAGGTAAGCAAAGTGTTTAATTTTCTTTCCTCTAGGTGTTTTTGGGCTGTACGCTATGAAAAACAGAAAAAAAAGTCTTAAATAGTGTTTTTTCCTCTTCAATTTTCGTGTCTTGACCCATTGACATACTTTTTGCCATATAAGTGTCTTGCCCAAAAAAAAAACCATTTGAACCTCATTCCTAAAAGTATGACGTCATCCTGTAAGATAATTCAGGTATGTATACATCGACGGCGACAAGTGAGTCGCGCACACAGACGCGCACTACAGCACACACGCACGCAAGATGTGCGCACACACGGAGCTGACGGTGCGAGCGATGAAGCAGCACGTGCAGACTCACCTCGAGAGGAAGGCGGCCGGCGGCGTCATACAGATCGGCGACGCGCTCAGGAAGGTGGGCACAGGGGCGAGTGTTCTTGCCTCTACGTGTTTTTGGTCTGTACGCTGTGAAAAAGCGAAAAAAAGGCTTAAATTGTGTTTTTTCAAAAAGATAGGTAAGTGTCTAATTTTCTTTCCTCTAGGTGTTTTTGGTCTGTACGCTATGAAAAAGTCGTAAATTGTGTTTTTTCCTCTAGTTTTTTGTGTCTTGATCCACTGACGTGCTTTTTGCCATATAAGTGTCTTGCCTACAAAAAAGATCGGGGATGTAGTTATAAAGGTAAGCAAAGTGTCTAAAATTACAAAAAAGTGTCTAAAATGGTATATTTTTCTTTCTTCTAAGTGTTTTTGCTCTGTACGATATGAAAAACAGAAAAAAAAGTTAAAGTGTTTTTCCTCTTAATTCTTCGTGTCTTGACCCATTGACGTGCTCTTTCCCCTATAAGTGTCTTATAAGTGTCCTATAAGTGTCTTGTCCACAAAAAAATCTATTAGAAACTTCTTCTAAAAGTATGACGTCATCCTGTAAGATAATTCAGGTATGTATACATCGACGGCGACAAGTGAGTCGCGCACACAGACGCGCACTACAGCACACACGCACGCAAGATGTGCGCACACACGGAGCTGACGGTGCGAGCGATGAAGCAGCACGTGCAGACTCACCTCGAGAGGAAGGCGGCCGGCGGCGTCATACAGATCGGCGACGCGCTCAGGAAGGTGCGCACAGTGGCGAGTGGTCTTGCCTCTACGTGGTTTTGGTCTGTACGCTGTGAAAAAGTGAAAAAAAGTCTTAAATTGTGCTTTTTCAAAAAGGTAGGTAAGTGTCTAATTTTCTTTCCTCTAGGTGT
>LQNK01002914.1:0-28203 GCA_001586405.1 Phoebis sennae | reverse complement strand
GCACACACGGAGCTGACGGTGCGAGCGATGAAGCAGCACGTGCAGACTCACCTCGAGAGGAAGGCGGCCGGCGGCGTCATACAGATCGGCGACGCGCTCAGGAAGGTGGGCACAGTGGCGGGTGTTCTTGCCTCTACGTGTTTTTGGTCTGTACGCTATGAAAAAGCGAAAAAAAGGCTTAAATTGTGTTTTTTCGAAAAGGTAGGTAAGTGTCTAATTTTCTTTCCTCTAGGTGTTTTTGCCTCGTACGCTATGGAAAGTTTGCCTCATAAGTCTCTTACCCACAAAAATATCGGTAATGTGACTTAAAAAGGTAAGCAAAGTGTCTAATTTTCTTTCCTCTAGGTGTTTTTGGGCTGTACGCTATGAAAAACAGAAAAAAAAGTTAAATAGTGTTTTTCCTCTTAATTCTTCGTGTCTTGACCCATTGACGTGCTCTTTCCCCTATAAGTGTCTTACCCACAAAAAAATCTATTGGAACCTTTTTCTAAAACTATGACGTCATCCTGTAAGATAATTCAGGTATGTATACATCGACGGCGACAAGTGAGTCGCGCACACAGACGCGCACTACAGCACACACGCACGCAAGATGTGCGCACACACGGAGCTGACGGTGCGAGCGATGAAGCAGCACGTGCAGACTCACCTCGAGAGGAAGGCGGCCGGCGGCGTCATACAGATCGGCGACGCGCTCAGGAAGGTGGGCACAGTGGCGAGTGTTCTTGCCTCTAGGTGTTTTTGGTCTGTACGCTATGAAAAGCCAAAAAAGTCGATAATTGTGTCTTTTAAAAGAGGTAGGATAAGTGTCTAGTTTTCTTTCCTCTAGGTATTTTTGGCCTGTACGCTATGAAAAAGTCGTAAATTGTGTTTTTTCCTCTAGCTTTGTGTGTCTTGATCCATTAACGTGTATTTTGCCATATAAGTATCTTGCCCACAAAAAAGATCAGAGATGTGGTTAAAAAGGTAAGTAAAGTGTCTAAAATCACAAAAAAAGTGTCTAAAATGGTATATTTTTCTTTCTCCTAGGTATTTTTTGCCTGTACGCTATGAAAAACGAAAAAAGGCTCAAATAGTGTTTTTGCCTCTTAAATTTTCGTGTCTTGACCCATTGAAGTGCTTTTTATATATGTATAAGTGTCCTATAGGTATCTTGCCCACAAAAACATCATGCCCCGCTTGCCTGCCATCACATACAAGATGTGCACACACGGATTTGACGGTGAAAGTCATCAAGCAGCATGTGCAAACTCTCTTACAGAGAAAGGTGTCATACAAAACGCATATGTGGTTAATAGTATAGTTTAATGGAATCTGAATTAATTGTTTATTTTTTATGAATTTTGATAACTATATTTTTACTTAAATGAATGGAATATGGTTCCATCTGAAAATTTAAAAAAAAATTGAATTTTTTTATAAAATGGTAAGAAGAGCGTCTAAATCGGTATATTTTTCTTTAGCCTAGGTTTTCTTCCCGGATGCTGTGAAAAAGAAAAAAAAATCGTAATTAATGTCATTTTCTTAGTCCTGAAGTTTGTACTATTGATATGTTATGTCTATTTATCTTATTCTGTTAAAAAAAACATTTATTTATTACTATCTGAGTCCCGTGGTTTCACCCGCATAAATAGCCTGTTCCCAAAGGAAATACGGATTTAAAAGTTAGATATTCTATTATTCTCCTGGTCCTAAACTATCTCCTTACGAATTTTCTGCTGAATTGGTCTAGCAAATCTCGAGTTATAAGTGTTGTAACAAACCCCTCTTTGTTTTACATATATAATTTAAAAAAAAATACGGTCGTATTGATAACCTCCTCCTTTTTTTGAAAGTCGGTTAATAAAGTTATAATTTCTAAGACGACTAATTATTGAAATTTTATTTCATTTCAGAGAAAAAAGAAAAAAACAACAGAATCGGGTCAATCTTTGCCGCCGAAACCGGGGGATCTCCGGAAACTATTGTCGAAAACCACAATAGTAGGATACAAGTGTTTGGAATGTGATATGTTCTTCAAGTAAGCTTTATTTTCATTCAATTAAAAAAAATTAATATATTATAATAATAGGTGTTATATATATTTTACAACTTGTCTCTTTATATATGCATGCTATGTTTACCTCTAATTGTTTATTACATTTGTGAAAGTATACGTTACAATGTAATATTTTAGAATGTAAAAAATGTTGGTAAACCAATAAAATTAAATTAAATTAAAAATTATATGTTATTTACTAAGAATTATCATTGATTCTTTAACTTAATTTCAGTGACTGCAAAAAATATATTTTCTTATTCCCATTCGGGATCTATTTTTTCATACTTGTAGACTGGTTTAAATATGAATTTTATTATTAAAATATTCTATAATATTTTTGAAATATTAAGTTAGCCGAGATGTTAATTTTATAAAAAAATAAACACCCTGTGTTTTCTTTAAAAAGAGTGGATTACATAAAATGACTGACAGTGTAAAATATCAATTATTTCATAGTACGTTGACTAGTTGTTTGTTATTTAATAACTCCAAAAATAAAAAAAGTAACGAAAAATATAATTTCGTATTTTTTTTTAATAATTTATGTTTTTGGAACCATTCAAGCTGTTAAGTTTACAAAAAATAAAAACCCTGTGTTTTCTTTAAAAAGAGTGGATTAAATAAAATGACTGACCGTGTAAAATATCAATTATTCCATAGTACGTTTACTAGTTGTTTGTTATTTAATAACTTCAAAAATAAAGAAACCTAATAAAATATCAATTATTTCATAATACTAGTTGTTTGTTATTTAATAAATTCAAAAATAAAAAAAAGAAAAGAAAAATATGATTTCGTATTATTTTTTTTAATAATTTATGTTTTTGGAACCTTTTTAATTAGATATGTACCGCGTTTTGTTCGGACTGTTTTCCTTGAGATTTCAAATGTTTTCAGAAACACGAGAGCTAGAAAGAACCACGTGGCCCGGTATCACAGGGAGGGGCTGCAGTGTGACCATTGTAAAAAACGATTCGTTAACAAAACTACGCTGGCAACGCATTTAAGGTAAAATTATTTAAAAGAAAAAAAATGTGTTTAAAAAAATATATCGGTGATAGTGGTGGTAGTCAAATACATATTTTATTGTTTATATAAAATATGTATTTGACTTTGTATGATTAAAAGAGCTTTAAAAAAAAGCCAGTTTGAAAAAAACGATTTGAATTTGAATTTATATTTTTTGTCAAAAAGTATAAATTATAATTTTCTTGAATTTACTAGGAACTTGAAATAACTTTTTATGACAAAACGTTAATAATATAACTTATTTAGTATTTCTACATTTTAATAATTATGTGTTCTTGTTGGAAATTCTTTATAATAAATAAATAAATAAAAATTATCTTATTTACGACGAACTTCATACCTCTATATTTGAACGTGACGTATATGACAGAAACGAACTATTTATTTTATTTATTTATTTAACTCAATTACACCAAAAAGACAGGAAAATACAAAGTACAAATTAAATAACTATTTATATCGAAAAATATTTTTGTCGTTTTTAATTATTCTTATTTAAGCATACAAAGGGATATCTGGACAGACAAAGCGACTTTGTTTTATACTATGTATATTTATTTCAGGTTACACGAAGGTCCCCTACCACGAGAGAAATGTCCGATCTGTGGTAAAATGGTTAGAGTCGTGCAGCTAAAGTACCACATACAAAGGCACCAGGACAGCAGTCGGTTCGAGTGCCAGCCGTGCAACAAGATATTCTCACATCTCGCCACTTATCAGGCGCACTTGAAGTATTCTAGAGCGCATGCGACGGAGCAGGTTTTCAAGTGAGTTTTTTATATTTTTTAAAGGTATTTTTTCGAGTTTTTAGTGAGTTTGGGGCGAGTCTTCAAAGGTAGTTTTCGAGTTTTTAGTGAGTTTCGATCGAGTTTTCGAAGGTACTTTTCTAGTTTTAGTGAGTTTGGGTCGAGATTTCAAAGGTAGTTTTGGAGTTTTTAGTGAGTTTGGATCGAGATTTCGAAGGTATTTTTCGAGTTTTAGTGAGTTTCGATCGAGTTTTCGAAGGTATTTTTCGAGTATCCAACGAGTTCTGCAACGTTTTACGAGTTATCACTAGTCAACTAAGCTTCACAGTAGTTTATATAAAGTGCTGTACATGGGGGCACCAGGACAGCAGTCGGTTCGAGTGCCAGCCGTGCAACAAGATATTCTCACATCTCGCCACTTATCAGGCGCACTTGAAGTATTCTAGAGCGCATGCGACGGAGCAGGTTTTCAAGTGAGTTTTTTATATTTTTAAAGGTATTTTTAGTGAGTTTGGATCGAGTTTTTGAAGGTACTTTTCGAGTTTTTAGTGATATTGGGTCGAGTTTTTGGAGATACATTTCGAGTTTTCAGTGAGTTTGGGTCGAGTTTCAAAAGTATTCTTCGAATTTTTAGTGAGTTTGGATCGAGTTCTCGAAGGTACTTTTCGAGTTTTTAGTGAGTTTGGGTCGAGTTTTGGAAGATATTTTTCGAGTTTTCATCGAGTTTTGCAACGTACGAACGTACTTCAGTAGTTAGTATATAAAGTGCAGTGAATGGGGGCACCAGGACAGCAGTCGGTTCGAGTGCCAGCCGTGCAACAAGATATTCTCACATCTCGCCACTTATCAGGCGCATTTGAAGTATTCTAGGGCGCACGCGACGGAGCAGGTTTTCAAGTGAGTTTTTTATATTTTTTTAAAGGTATTTTTTCGAGTTTTAGTGAGTTTGAATCAAGTTTTCGAAGGCATTTTTCGAGTTTTAGTGAGTTTGGATCGAGTTTTCGAAGGTATATTTGAGTTTTAGTGACTTTGGATCGAGTTTCGAAGGTATTCTTCGAATTCTTAGTGACTTTTGATTGAAGTTTCGAGGGTAGTTATAAAATATCTTACAAGTTTTCAATGAGATTGAATCAAGTAGTAGGACATTTCTAGTCACTAGCGAGTAACTTTCGAGTTCTTAGTGAGGTTAGATCGAGTATCGAAGGTGTTTTTAGAATTTGCAGTGACTTTTGATCGAGGTTTCGAAGGTATTTATAAAATATCTTTAAATGAGTTTGAATCAAGTAGCATCGGATATTTCGAGTCTCTAGCGAGTAATTTTCGAATTTTAGTGAGGTTGGATCGAGTTTCAAAGGTGTTTTTCGAATTTGTAGTGACTTTTGATCGAGGTTTCGAGGGTAGTTATGAAATATCTTACAAGTTTTCAATGAGTTTGAATCAAGTAGTATAGGATGTTACGAGACGCTACCGACTAACTTTCGGGTTTTAGTCAACTAAGCTACCTTTATAGTAGTTGTATAGAATTTTTTGAGTTTTCCATGACTTTCCAATGAGACCCATTTTTAAGTTTGAAAAGAGTAGAATAGGATATTTCGAGTTTCTAGCGAGTAATTTTGGATTTTAGTGAGTTTGGATCGAGTTTTTGAAGGTACTTATGAAATATGTTACAATGAGTTTGAATCAAGTAGTATAGGATATTTCGAGTCGCTAACGAGTAACTTTCGAGTTCTTAGTGAGGTTGGGTAGTTTTCGAGTTTCCAGCGAGTTCTGTAACGTAATATCCGTTAATAATATTTAACAATATGCTGAGTGGTATCCATTTTATCACAGATTCATTTGTACATATATACTTAGTCAATCTTTAAGCATCAATTTTTTAAGTATGTAGCTGTGTTCTGTTATAAATAAACTTTGTCTTTCTTTCTAATAATACTAGTAATAATAAACATATAAATAATAATATTTAGTTATAATTATAATATTTTTGTTACAGATATCCCTGTCCAATGTGTAATAAAGGATACCCCACTAAAGAGACAATGCAGGACCACTTCAACTATCAGCATTTAGGGAAAACTACGCACAAGTGTCCTATATGTAGTAAAGTAAGGAATTTACCTTTTATATATAAAACTAGCTGTACCCCGCGGTTTCACCCGCGTAATTTCTGATTAAATGGCAACTCCGGGATTAAGTAGCCTATATGTTATTCCGAACCCTTATCTATATGTATACCAAGTTTCATCACAATCGATTCAGTAGTTTTTGCGTGAAAGAGTAACAAACATCCATACATCCATACTTACAAACTTTCGCCTTTATAATAGTAGTAGGATATAATAATTTTATTGTTTAAAATAATTGACTTTAGCAAAATTTATTTGTATCTAGAACAGTTTTTTTAATTAAAATGGTATCAAATATGTATTTACCGATTATAATGTAAGAATGAGGTTTATTAATCTACACTATTATTATAAAGAGGAAAACTTTATTTGTAACTAGCTGCGCACCAGGGCTTCGCTCCCGTGGGAATATCGGGATGATATATAGCCTATAGCCTTCCTCGATAAATGGGTTATCTAACACTAAAAGAATTTTTCAAATCGGACCAGTAGTTTCTGAGATTAGCGCGTTCAAACAAACGAACAAACAAACTCTTCAGCTTTATAATATTAGTATAGATTAATAGACTCAAAAACTACTGGACCGATTTGAAACTTATACCATTGGATCATTGTTCGTAATGAATATCTACACTAATATTATAAAGAGTAAAACTTTGTTTGTTTGTAATGAATAGGCTCAAAAACTACTTGACTGATTTTAAAAATTCTTTCATAATTCGAAAGCTACATTATCCACGAGTAACATAGGCTATATAACATTATGCTACGGGAGCGAAGCCGCGCGGATCAGCTAGTATTTATTAAATATAAAAAATTCAATAAAAAAGTCAATTTAATAATATAGGTGCTTGAAATTTCACAAAAAGTAATACATTTAGTATTTCTTGTGGTTTTTTTAACGCGACTACTTTCCATATTGAATAATAATGCTTTTTAAAGGATTTTAAACGCGGTTTATTATGTTATTAAAATTATTATTAACATCGGGTTAAATGACCACAATAAACCAAGTTTAAAGTCCTTTAAAAAGTATTTTTATTCAATAATACATTTTTTACAGCCAATCGCATCAAAAGCAAACGTAGAAAAACACATAATGAGGGTACATAGAGAAAAAAAGGAAAAACCGAAAAATCACTTTTGTAATCAATGTGGGAAGGGATTCTCGGTAAGATTATAATTATAATGCTTATTATAAATAATTGTTTATAAAAAAGGCAAAATACATTTACATGATTATGACCAAATAAATATAAATATTCCTGGACATTTAACACAACGCCATCTAGTCCCAAACTAAGCAAAGCTTGCACTATGGATACTAGATAACTGATAGACATACTTAAATATACTTTTTACATATCTATACTAATATTATAAAGCTGAAGAGTTTGTTTGAATGCGCAAATCTCAGTAACTACTGGTCCGATTAGAAAAATTTTTTAGTGTTAGATAGCCCATTTATCGAGGAAGGCTATAGGCTATATAATACCCCGATATTCTCACGGGAGCGAAGCCCTGGGGCGCAACTAGTATAATATATAAGTCAACTAATTAATTATTTATTTTACATATAAATTATTATTTGTTGGTAACGAATCACAGCCCAAGTTAAGCTATTTGTTTAAATTAAGTGAATATTTTGAAAAGCAATATGTTTTATATTATATAAATAGATTATAGATATTTATAAAGAAGATTTAATATATTTCTGTTTGTTTCTTTTACCTTTCATGTAAACTCTAACAAAGTCACTTTTAACATATTTCTTCTACAAAATTTATTTTCTTTTTCAGGACAAAAAAGCACTAAATCAACACGCTGTAATACATTCAGGGGAGCGACCGTTATCCTGTGACTTATGTTCACAAACATTCAAACAAAAAGCCTCTTTATATACACATAAAAAGAGGGTACATAAACAGTTACCGCCGAAGAGGGTAGTTGAATTTATGGAGAGGGGGGAGTGACGTTATTGAAAGAAAAAAAAGAAAGAAGAAAGAAAATACATTTATTGGGGCATCAACATAACAAAATAAAAAAGCATACAATCATATAAAAAAAATTTTGATTGGTCATGGAGTCATTTGAAATTTCCTTGAAGATTTTTTAAGTCTAGGCCCATGTGGAAAAAACCTGCAATAATTTTCAAACTTATTCAAAATATAGTGCCCCTAACTTTAATAGCGATTTCAAAATTATAATGTGACTTAACTCTTTTTGCAACTTAAAAGTACCCCCATTCTGATAATTTTCTAATTTTGAAAGTACACCTAATATAAACTAACGGACGATTTGTAAATAAACAATCCTTAATATTAACTAGCAACCCGAAATTTAAAAAAGAAACTTTTATTTTTATTTCAGTGCTTCTAAATTTAAAAGTATTAAAATTTACAAAGTATGAAATGATTAACATCATTTTTAGAAACGATCTCTAAATTTAAAATAAATTTATAAGCAAAAAATTGAATTTTGTGAGATTTTCTATGGCTTTTGTCTCGTTCTCTCCAAGTTTTAAATTTAAGATAATACCAAGGAATATTAAAATCACGATTTAACCGACTTTGATAAAAGTACTCTCAAAAATTTCAAACAAAAATGCCTTAATTAAATCTTATCCAACAACAATTCTCAATCTACTCGTCCAATTAATATTGAAAAAATATTTTTTTCTAAACTAAGTCTACTTAAGTATTATGTGTCAAATATAAGTGCTTTTTATGTTTAATATATGGATGCCTTAATTATATGCAATAACATGACAGGTTATGTATAAATGAATATTTTATTAAAAAATATATTGAATAACTGTTTTATTTTATTTTCCAATCCTTTTCCAAATTTACCTATTATCTAGTCTTATGAGCGTTTAACTGTACCGCGCGTACCATTCGACTCAAAAACTGCACTTTTAAAAGGTCTTAATAACATATACCATACACCTTATACGCATTTGAATGTCTAAAATATTAGAAAATATTGTCGTTTAAGCATTTAGGACAGATAAATTTCGTTTTCAACACCAATTTGGAAGCATAAAATGTCGTAAATCACTGACAAACCCAAGAAATAAAAAATAACAACATACTTTTGCAATCCTTAGGAAAACATTTAGCACAAAAGATTTTATTTTTAGACCCTTTTCATATAGAAATTAAAATAATACAATAATCAATTTCCCTCTCTTACAGAGGAGGATATTGACTTCAATAACACAATGTAAAATTTTATAATTACGAATTATATTATTTTTAATGATTTTTTAAAAAAAAACAGTTAAACGCTCATAACGACTATTCACAAACTGAGGTTTTTCTGGGTCGCTGGATTGAGTTTGTTTTCATTTGGTATCACTATTCTTTGACAATAGATCAGGGGGTCTCGGGTGCGAATCCCGGGGGGAGCCAAAAAAAATGTTATTGGGATTTTTCTGACAAAGAAATCTTAGCTACAGCCCTGAGTCTGTTCAGTTGGCTGTGTTGGAACACTCCCGTGCCTCGGAGAGCACGTGTGTTGTCGGTCCTGCGCCTGATCTCTCTCCGCGAGAGTCCACCTGCCCCCTGAGGGTTAAGTTATAGAGTGCAGCTGTGTTCACAGTACACTTGTGCACTATAATATCACTGACGCGTACACTACGCACTTTAAATAATCAGCTTGGGAAGTCGATCTATTTTGTAGCACTCCGGTTGAATTCACGGTTAAAGCATTATTTTATATATGTTATGTAGTTTTTCCTTTTTATTATCATTAAAATCATTTATCGAATTAGGGCATCCTGTGATGATAAATGATATTATATGTGATAAATAAATAAATCTCCTGCGCAGCTGGCTAGTCTCTGTTGAGATTGGACACCATGGCCATAGTCGGTCAGGGGAGCTATTATTATTAAATTCTTAGGCTTTCCAGCAATCGCCATAAATTTATTTATTTATTTGTTTTTCGAAATAAAACAAAAATTTAAAAGATATTTTTATTAAATATTAAAAGTATCAGTTAAGGTGATATATTGTAAAACCATGGGCACATCTGAAGTGGGGGCGGGGGGGTCAGTCTTCTTAATTATTGGCAATTTCTTCTTATTTATCCTTAGGCTTTGGTGTACCTGAAATAATTAAAAAAATAAAAATTACATGATTTCAAACAATAATAAAAAGTCCATATTCAGTTCAAATTCACACAATGTAGAGATTATTGGGATAGTTCTTTTGCCATATATTGATATTTTATTTTATATCAAATAACTTATTAGTTTTTAAGAGTATTCAAATTATTAAAAAATATAAAACATGATATTTTCATCAATTTAACAAATTTAATATTATTTTACATCCGTTAAAAAATACTTTCGTAGTATATACCTAAAATAATTATAGTTTAATTATATTGACAACTGATTACATTCCTCAAATCAAATATTTTTATTTTTAAAATTGGCTTTTTTCGAAAGCTTTTAATTTACCAATTTAGAAGGCAGTGCATGCACCTCAAATATTCTACAACATATGAAGTGTATTCATTTCCTTTTTTTTCTCTGTGATGCCAAATAAAGATGTCATTGTCTAAATTATTTGAATAATATAACAGTTGATTTTTGTAAAACAAAATATTTTATTTTGTTTGGAATACTTATAAACTTTTTTTACAAAAAAAAAATATTATAAACAAATAATTTAAAATACCTGTCTATGATGTTTATACAAATTGGATTGCTGTGAGAATGTGGTAGGACAGTATTCACATATAAACGGTCTCTCCCCGGTGTGGATTCGTATGTGACAATCGAGTTGAACCTTCGTCTGAAACAAAATATAACTATTTGAAAAATGTTTATGGCAAGTTTAAAGTATTGCATTTAATAGCTTGGTCAAAGGAAACATAAAAAATATGAAGTTGTTATTATATTAAGGGTCATAGTCAAAATGGGTCAAAATCGGTTTAAAGTTTAATATGAATTATGAATATATTTTGTCAAGAGTGACACGAATAAGGAGATTTTTATAAAATTTCACCGAAACCGGTTCAGTGGTTTAAGCGTGAATGGGACAATCATAATAATTGAAATATATAAAATCATTATTTATTATTAACGTATGTGTCGCAGTTACCTTAACAAATTAAGTATTGAATTAAAGACTTTCGCACTATTTCCACTATTTATTAGTAGACTTTTTAATTACAACCGGTTTCGATAACAAATATATTAAAAAAATAACAAATAAAAATAAAAAAAAAATGTTGAAATAAAATGGAAACACTCACCGGAAATCCCTTCCCACAGTGATGACACATCTTATTATTTGGCCTCCCTTTGTGCACGTTACGAATGTGTTGCTCTAAACATGTGCTATTTTTGGATGGCTATAAAAATCATATAAAAGAGTTGTATAAGTATCTGTACTAATATTATAAAGAGGAAAGATTCGTTTGTTTAAAAGAAAGAAAAAAATATTTATTCATCTAGAAAATTATATATGACTAGATCCGGCCAACTTCATACCGCCATTTTTAAACATGACGTATTTGACAGACACGAGCTATTTGTATGGAAAAATATAATTGTCGTTTTTAATTATTCTACTCACAATTTTTTTCATATTTTCTCACCGTTAAATCCTTCCCTGGACTTCCAAGGATATTTAAGACTAAAATTAGTCAAATATTTATTTTTTAGAACACAAAATGAAAACGTGGGTAATTAGCAACATAAGCAAATGAAAAAGTTTGTTTATATGTATTGAATAGGCTCCGAAACTACAGGACCGATTTGGATGAAATTTTGTACAGAGATTCTTTGAAACCCCAGCAATGACATAGGATAGTTTTCATCCCAAAATCCTACGGAAACGGGATATATACGCGAGTAAAACCGAGAAGCACATCTAGTTTCCATGCCCAAAAGATGATTCACTCATAACAGAACACCCTATATAATATGGATCAAAAATATGAATTTTAAAAATAAAGAAATATTCCTGGACATTTAACACAAAGCCATCTAGTCCTAAACTAAGCAAAGCTTGTACCATGGAAACTGGACTGATAGACATACTTTTTTTGTAAATACATACATTCTATAGAGAAACACCCAAACATTGCAAAATTACAATGTTCATCATCATAATTTTCTCGTAGGGATCGAACCCACAGCCTCTGCAATATACCACTGCCACATCCACTGCGCCAATCGTCACATTTACATAATTTTCTCCTAAATTTCAAATCTCATAAATTTGACAGCCCAATCTTTAGTTATAATTTTAATATTTAGAATAAGATGACCTTTGCATTGTGTTAATTTAATAATAATTGTAATATGTTTGACTTAAGGATTAGCTGACATCTAAATTCTAATGTATATCTATATATATAAAAGAAAGTCGTGTTAGTTACTCCACTTATAACTCAAGAACGGCTGAACCGATTTAGCTGAAAATTCGTAGGCAGAAGGCTTAGGACCTGGAGAATGACATAGGATACTTTGAATCCCGGAAATCCCACGGGATCGGGCTATATACGCGGGCGAAACCGCGGGGCACAGCTAGTTATATTAAAATAAATAAATAAATAAATAACGTCACCTTATGACATATATAACATTGATAAGTAACGTGTAGATGTTTGTCTTCAATATGTACCCGTAGTTTCGTTTTATCCGCGAATCTACGTTTACAATGGTCACAGATAAATCTGAAATACGAAAATATCGTTAACAATTATTTAATTACAATTTAAATTTAAATTACATGTATTAAACTGTAATTCAAAATTTGCTTTGAAATACAGAGTACAAACAAAATATAGACTAACATCCGTATTCTAATACGTCCCTCGAGCATTCCTCGATTTCACTCAACCTCTGTCAACGAAAATTTACATTCTGAGTCGGAACTCTACTAACTCACGTCCACTCATGTTATCAAAACTCCGGAGAAGAAAATTTAACACCTCGATTCGTTCGATCTATTTATTAAAATATTATATTTTTATGTTATGAATTTTCGATTGAAATCCGCCATACGTCATTATTAACCTGAGTGAAAGTAAAATTAAGGTAACTTCCTAGAATATATTAGAAAGAAAGAAAGAAAAAAGAAATCGTTTATTTAACATAGATGTAAAACCAGACGTTTACATTATTTCTTATAATAATACGTCTAAAATGTACTTAATATCTATAAATATAATATAAATAGAACCTACCTTGGCTTAGACTTAAACATAAAAATTATTTAAAATAATATATTAATTTTATTTTTTTTATTAATTTTTAAAAATATATAACACAACGCTATCGAGTCCCAAACTAAACAAAGCTTGTACTATGAGGAACTAAATAACTAATAGACATGCTTAAACATACTTTTTTGTAAATATATACAAACTATAGATATTTGAACACATAGACAGTAGAAAATCGCAATGTCCATCACGTAATAATTTTCTACTCGTGGGAATCGAACCCACACCCTCCGGCGCAATAGACCATTGCTGTAACCACTGAAACATTAATAATCTGTCTAATTAATTTACTAAAAAAAAAAATGAATTTAATGCTTAGATTAAAAAACACACGCTGTATATAAAAAGCTTCAAGTCACCTGTACTGCGCGGGAGTGACGTGTTTCAAGCTGTTTTTTAGGTGTCGTTGTAGAGACGCGATCGACGAGAAACCAATACCACAGGGTGTGCAAAAAGCTGATGGGCTTTGCTGTGAAAAATATTCAGTTTATGTATTTAAGTGTTCACTTATAATTTATATAAAATTTATGAAAAATAGGGTTCCTTTGACATTCAGTAATATAATAAGATTTTTTTATTCAATTATTAATTTGTCTTTGCAGTCTTTATTTTCGTCATAAAAAGGGTCGTAATACCCTAAAAGCTTTCTAAAAAATCAACCTGTATATACGGGCTGTTTTTCTATGTAGTCTTAAAAGCTGAAGCTGGTAGTAATAGATTATTATTTCTACTAAATACTTTCATTTATTTTATATAATTTCCTATCTTATGATATCAATATGAATGACTCAATGACAATCTATACATATAATAAAACAGTAACCGAACCATTTCTGTACATTAAATATTTTTCAAAAAGAGTAATTAATATGCAATATGTATGTTCTATAGATACCAAAACCATGGTTAAATTTTTTTTTTCTGTTTGTCTGTTTGTCGGTTTGTCTGTTTGTCTGTTTATCTGTTTGTATGTGCGTCAATCACGTAATAACCACTGGGCAGATTTTTATAAAATTTCACATGCTGATAGACCAATATTAGGTGCAACTTATAGGCTACATTTTATTTAAAAAAATATATTTTTGGGGTGGCTCTCCATACATGTAAACGGAGGGTAGAAAAATAAATTCGCGAATACTTCATTGAGTGAGGTTTCATTGGAAAGGTCTTTAAAAATGATATCGAGGTTTTTAAGTATGTTTTTTGCTAAATTAAATATTTTTTGAGATATATGCTTCTAAAGTCGTGAAAATGTCATACCACGTGACAATGTGAGATTTTGGTTAAGTTGCGGACATGCCTTTTTATACTCTTAACGTATAGATTAAAACGTTAAAACACTCAATGAATCCTCAAAAACTTTCAAAAATAACTAACTCTCTGCCCGCGGCTTCACTCGCGTGGGCTTTGATTTTCTGTATTTTAAAAGAAGCGCACTTTCTGTGAGATTTTGGTCACACCTATTTCCATAGAAAATTATAAAAAACTATAGACATGCGCATATATCACTGATCCTGCAATCGTAATTTTTTAAACTTTTGTTGTGCTCCTCTAAAAATGCAGAAATTAGTAGCCCACGCGTGCGAAGCCGCGGGCGGAAAGCTAGTTAATAATAACGTTGAATAGAATGAGTTAATGCTATAAAAATATATATATATTTTGCTCATATATTCATCAGCTTTCACCGCGCTTCCTTTATATCCAATATTTTTCAAGACTTCGTCAAAACATCCTGTATAAATAAAAATATGGTACTTACACTGCTTGGAGTATGTTTTTCCAAATGCCGCTTGAGACTGGCCTTCCATCGAAATACTTTCTTACACAATTTACAAGGAAATTCGTTTCTCTCTTCGTGCACTGATCTGAAAATGATGCGGTTTCAAGCAAACATCTATAAAATTATTTATTTATTTATTAGAATTTCCAACAAAGATGACACTCAGCTTAATAACATTACAAAACTTAAAAACTAGTTGAGTGCATCTTCTGTTACAAGAAATCACAACTTGCAAATTAACAAAAAGCTTATAAAACAATTAACGGCCGTTTTCAAAAATATACCTAAGATTATGGATTGATTGCTATGTAAGATTATATGACGTTAGATAGACATAAGTCATAGCAAAGGCTATCCGTCGATAGGATATTGAGGTGAAAGTAGGTGTAAATAGATAGATTTGTCTGACTTTAGTAAGCAAAACAAGGGATAGATAGAATATTGAAAACGTCCGTTAGTAAACCTAGAAATGGGGTATATACCTCAAAACTTATATACATATTTATATATGAATAGCTGAGCTCCGCAGCTTCGCCGGCGTATATATCCCGTTCCCGTAAGATTTTCGAGATAAAAACTATCCTATGTCATTCCTGGGGTTTCAAAGAATCTATACAAAATTTCATCCAAATCGGTCCCGTAGTTTCGGAGCCTATTCAATACAAACAAAGAAATCTTTCCTCTTTATAATATTAGTATATATATTTTGGTATTAAAATTCAATAAAATAAAGGAAAAAATTAACAATTTTTTCACTAAATATTGATTTATGATTACTTTGTAAAACTGTACATTCTACATTTAGTTTATAAAGAATGTGTATTTAGTATAGAATTGAATAGGATGATATTAGATTATATTGGGGTAAGTTTATATGTATAAATTTTTTACTAGAAAAATTTAAATACTTTTTAAAGGTTCGAAACGTCGAATGAATAATAATGTAAAATAATGTGTAATAAACCGCGTTTAAAATCCTTTATAAAATATTTTATTTAATATGGAAAGTACTCGCGTTGAAAAAAACACAAGAAAATACTAAATTTAATATTGTTTTAGCCTTTTGGTGAATGGGACAAAAATAAATTTATACACAAGAAATACTCACATCCTATGATTCATAAGTCCGGATCTATGAGTGAATGTTTTTTCACAATCCTTACATTGTACCCTCTTTTTGTGAGAATCTCTGTGATATCTATGCTGATCTACTGAACTAGAAAATAAATACATGTCAACCGATGATTATATAACTATAGAAATGTTATTAGCACTCTAATTTGGAGATTTCAAATTGATACATGTGTATCCACACTCCCTTGGTTACGAACGATTGTTGACAGAACTTCACATAGTAACGGTGGCTTGGTTACGACAGAAACCTATTAAATGCCTTCGTGTGTGTTTATATCTCCAAATCTATACATATAATAAAACAGTAACCGAACCATTTCTGTACATTGAATATTTTTCAAAAAGAGTAATTGGTATGCAACATGTATGTTCTATAGATACCAAAACCATGGTTAGAATTTTTTTTTCTGTTTGTCTGTTTATCTGTTTGTCTGTTTGTCTGTTTATCTGTTTGTATGTGCGTCAATCACGTAATAACCACTGGGCAGTTTTTGATAAAATTTCACATGCTAATAGATCAATATTAGGTGCAAATTATAGGCTACATTTTATTTGAAAAAAATAATTTTAGGGGTGGCTCTCCATACATGTAAACGGAGGGTAAAAAAATAAATTCACGAATAGATAATTAAATGAGGTATCATTTTATAGGTCTTTAAAAATGAAATAAAGGTTTCTAAATGCGTTTTTTGCTAAATTAAATATTTTTTGAGATATATGCTTCTAAATTCGTGAAAATGTCATACCACGTGACAATGTGAGATTTTGGTTAACGCGCGGTCATGTCTTTTTATACTCTTAACGTATAGATTAAGACGTTAAAACACTCAATAAATCCTCAAAAACCTTCAAAAAATAACTAACTCTCCGCCCGCGGCTTCGCTCGCGTGTGCTACAATTTTCTGTATTTGGAAGAAGCACGCACACTGTGAGATTTTGGTGAAACCTATTTCCATAGAAAATTATAAAAAACACTATAGACATGCGCATATATGAGCTGTCCTGCGACTGTAATTTTTCTAAACTTTTTTCGTGCGCCTCTAAAAAAATACAGAAGTTAGTAGCCCACGCGTGCGAAGCCGCGGGCGGAAAGCTAGTAAAAATATAAAAGGAAACTATCATATCACAGGTAACCACTCGAAAATGAAAGAGTTTTAAATTCAACTATGATGTGATTGTCAAAAGACGACATTGTCATTGATCGTCGTTTTTTCACGGTAGTCTTCTATGGATATAACATATCTATACATTATAATATATCATTGGTGTCAACGAAATACTTGTATAAACTTTAAACAACGTATAACTAATTTTTAACTACTTTTAAGGGACGAAATTGATCGAAGAGGAATGCCTTTTACTCGAATTGGCTTCTAATAATCATAATAACTAAGTTGTCACTCATATATGAGAATTACAAATATATTACTAAAATGTATACTTTCATTGTCTGAGGTGTATTATTTCACCCACGTATATTATTACACTGATACTTTCACTCTTTCTATGTTTTTCTTTAACACTGTGTCGGTCTGTCAATTTCTGCTTGACCTCCTATGCTCTTTCGGTCTGTCTGTCACTCTCTCCGTTAGTCTGTCCGTTTGTCACACTCTACATCTATCTATTTCTCTTTCGTTCGGTTTGTCCCTCTATCTCTATATCCCTACTTGTCAGTCACTCTCTCTCTCACTCTCTTACTCCCTCTCCGTCACTCTCCCTCTCTCTACTCACTGTGAGAGATGCCCGCACACGTCGCACGTATATTCCTTTGGGCTGTTCTCGTGCGTCGTTGTATAGTGCCGTTGGATAGTTTTCAAATCGTTGGATCGTTGGTTGCATATCGTGCATTCATATCTGTAAATGAATATTAAATATACATTTTTTAATATTGGTGATTTTTTAAAGTCTTTTAATATATAATAATATAAATTGTTACATAAATAATGAAAATAAAATAAATAATATAGAAAAATTCAAAGCAAAAGTGGTAGATAAAATGGTAAAATTAGGGAGTATGTCAAAATTAAGTGTAAATGATTGTTGGAGTGAAATGGCAAAACATATAAGAAGTGTAGGCAAAGAAATTCTGGGGGAAACAAATGGAAAGAATAAAATAGATAAAGAAACATGGTGGTGGAATGAAGAAGTTCAACATGCGCTGAAAGAAAAGAAAAATGCATTTAAAAGATGGCAGAAAGCTAAAAATGACGATAAACAAGATGAAAGGGATGTATATAACGAATGTAAGCGAAACGCAAAGAGGGCAGTAGCTAAAGCAAGAGCAGAAGTACAAGATCGTCTATACAAGAATCTAGATAGTCCTGAAGGGCAAAAGGAACTATATCGCATAACAAAGGACAGGGAAAGAAAAACGAGAGATATAACACACATAAAATGTATAAAAGACGAAAATGATAAGATGTTAGTGAAGGATGAAGAAATATGTGAACGATGGAGAAGTTATTTTAACAAATTGATGAATGAAGAAAATGTTTGGAATAGAAAGTTAGACGATATGGGGATTAATTTAGGGTTAGTGAGGAATATTGAAATTGAAGAAATTAAAACGACAGTTCAAAGCATGCATAATTGGAAATCGCTTGGACCTGATGGCATACCGGCAGAAGTGTGGAAAATTTTAAGTGTAGACGGGTACAAATGGTTAACTTTGTTCTTTGCAAGAGTTTATTAGCGCCCATTTTTAAGAACAAGGGTGATACCCAAAAATGTGACAACTATCGAGGAATTAAGCTAATTTCACACACAATGAAAATATGGGAAAAGGTAATTGTAAGAAGATTAAGGGAGGAGAGTGAAATTTATTTATTTTATTTATTTATTTATTTAGCATTTAAAGAAACATAGTGGCTTACAGCCATGCCAAAGCGACACTATGCTATGCAGCACTTATAAATAACAAGAAACAATAATATAAACAAGTTTTAAACAATAAATTCAGGATCTTATAAATAGAATAAATTACACAGATAAGAAGAAAGATTATAAATAGAGGTTGAGATATAAAACAGTGTACTGCATAAATAGGCTACATTTATGCAGTACACTGTTTTATATTTTTGTCAGCAAATATGTCGAGATGTTGGTACTGAGCGAGTATATCTCCTAATAACTTTCGCGCTCGGGCCGTGGGCGCGTTCCTAGCGCGGTGCGTTCGCGTGATCGGCTGAGCCAAGAGACGATGCGGTCGGCGCGCGGTCAGCATACCGTCCCCACTACCCCTTGGTATGCTGAAAACAATTTGATCCAGAACATCTCGATTGTAAATTTTATGATGCATAATCAAGTAATAGTGCATAACTAATAGGATCTTTCTCCTAAGCGTCAAAGTATTGAGTCCCACCATACCCAATACGTACATCGATGGATAGAGGTGTGGATAATATCCATAGTATCGTTTGAATATCCATCGCGCAAATTTTCGTTGTATCCTCTCAATCGTTAAAGAGTATTTAGTCTCATAAGGGTCCCAAATCATAGCACCATACTCCAATTTACTACGCACATAGGCATTAAACAGAAGTATGGCAACTCTAGTGTCATTAAATTCAGAAGATACACGAATTATGAAGCCAAGTACTTTGTTTGCTTTCTTGCAAATATCAGTCATATGCGAGTGAAAATCCAGTTTCCTGTCAATTATTAATCCTAGGTCACGTATTTCGTCAGTTTTATCCAATGGAACGTCAAGTAACTTATAAGATGTACAAATAGGAAAACGGGATCGCGAGAATGTAATTACTTTACACTTGCTAGTGTTAAAGGGCAGCTGGTTCGTACTGCTCCATTGAGCTACAGCGTCGATGTCTTGCTGGAAAACATTGGCGTCCGAAATATTGCGCACGCTCAAACAAAGCTTTAAATCGTCCCCAAACATAAGACACTTCGCAGCTCGTACGACATTCGGCAGATCATTAATCATTAACAGAAACAATGTTGGACCCAAATAACTCAAAATCAATTTGGTTTTATGCCAGGACGGAGCACGACGGATGCTATATTTGCACTTCACCAGTTAAGCGAGAAATACAAACGTGCGCACGAAATCTTGCACATGGTATTCGTCGATCTTGAAAAGGCGTATGATCGATTGCCAAGGAAAGTTCTGTGGTGGGCCTTAAAAGAGAGAAATATTCCGGCTAAGTATCAGAAGTTGATCCAAGCTATGTACCATCAAGCCAGTACATCTGTCCGATCTGTAGCAGGTGTAACATCAGGCTTTAATGTAACGGTAGGCTTGCATCAGGGGTCAGCATTAAGTCCATATTTATTTATTTTGACCATGAACGCATTAACATCTACTCTTCACGAGGAAGCGCCCTGGTGCATGTTGTTTGCTGATGACATAGTCATCATTGGAGAGGAGGGTACCCAGGTCCAAAGTAGACTCCTTATGTGGCAGGAAAAACTGGAAAGTGTAGGCTTGAAGATCAGTAGAACCAAAACGGAATATATGTTCTGCGATTTCGGCTGTCTCTCCAGTTTTGTTTCGATAGCACTAGACGGCGTGCCACTACCAGTCTGTTCGGATTTCCGATACCTTGGGTCAGTGGTACAAGCGGATGGAGATATAGATCGAGACGTTAAAAGCAGGATTAACACAGGATGGATGAAATGGAGACAAGTTACTGGAACAACATGTGACCCACACTTCCCCGCAAAACATAAGGGGAAAATCTATAAAAGCATTATAAGACCTGCTATGCTATACGGCTCCGAATGTTGGGCAGCGAAAGGAGAAGACGTACGACGGCTACATGCAGCCGAGATGAGAATGTTGAGATGGATGTGTGGGGTGACAAGATTAGATAGGATTAGGAACGAGCATATAAGAGGAAGTTTAAAAGTGGCACCGATCCCTGATAAGGTAAGAAGTAACAGGCTAGCTTGGTTTGGACATGTGATGCGGCGGGATGATAATTATGTTGGAAAAAGGGTGATAAATATGAAGGTTGATGGTTGGACAGGAAGAGGGAGGCCAAAGAAAAGATGGATGGATTGTATAAAAGAAGATATGAATGAAAGAGGTGTGAATGCGGAAATGACTAAGAAGAGAGAAGAGTGGAAGGAGAAAACCCATTGCGCCGACCCCAAATAATGGGAAAAGGGCAGGATGATGATGATGAAATAATGAAAATAAAATATTTAAAGAGAAAAATAAACTATTTGTACTTTTTGTTTCTTTGTATGTTTGTTTAATTAGTAATTACTAAAAAAACATTAATAATAACTATAAAAATACGAAAAAATAAATAAATATTCCTGGACATTTAACACAACGCCATCTAGTCCCAAACTAAGCAAAGCTTGTACTATGGAATAGATAACCGATAGACATACTTCAACATATTTTTTGTAAATATATACATACATATAGATAAATGAACACTCAAATATTAAAAAATTACAATGTTCATCAGTATTAAATATATAAATACCTTTTTATATGTCGTTTGTAGTGCGTACTGAAGGATTCCACAGATGGTAAATTAGTTTTACAAACCGGGCAAGTGTAGTTTCCATTTTCCTGGAAATTTTATAACCAATATATATATATATGTAAAACATATATAAATCTTGATCTATACTGATATTATGAAGAGGAAAGATTTGTTTCTTTGTATTAAATAGGCTCCCAAACTACAGGACCGATTCAGATGAAATTTTGTACAGAGATTCTTTGAAACCCCTGACATATAATAGTTTTTACATGACATAGAATAGCTTTTATATATATTTCACGGGAGCGGGTAAACCTCGTACCACAGCTAGTGTTAAAATTGGAAGAGACTTTTTTTAACAAAAAAAAATTGTTTCAAAAATTTTCCGGAAAAGTGTTTAAAACATTAATACAATAAATGTTGTGTCTAAAATAAATTAATATAACCAAAAAAAAATTACTTACATAGCCATGTCTTGTAGTCATATGCGTTTTATATGTACTTTCCTTGGTAAATGTCACAAGGCAGCTATCACACTTATATTTAGAGTTAATGAATTCATCGCTTTGCGCTATGTTACACCTCTCCGATACCATCTCATCATACGTCAGTTGTATTGTTGTAATGTTTTTGTGTGTTTTCTGAAAAAATATTTAACCATAAAAACGAAATTTGGAGGTTACATTTTTTCAAATTACGATGGTAAAAATTTAAACGTACGTTTATTTTTTTTTAAACAGTATTTTATTATATTTTTTTCTATTACAACAAGCATAATTATATTTACATTAAATGGCCTACTTATAAATTATTGAAGTGATTAAAACCATTTTCTACTCATCAAAGCTTATATTACATTTTGGAATAAGGCATTAAATAAATAAATAAATATTCCTGGACATTTAATACAACGCCATTTAGTCCCAAACTAAGCAAAGCTTGTACACACAACATGGTGAAAAATTGAGTAAAAAACATTAAAAATGTAGGGTACTTAGAAAAATATTTAAAAAATATTTAAAAAATACCTCAATCTCTTTTCTTCTCTTATTTCTATGAATCTTATTTAGTTTATCTATTTTTCTTTCTTTCGACAGTGACTGGTGTATTTCTTTGTTGTGAAAAGTTTCGACGTCTGAAACAAAATGTTATTCATTGTTATTTTTTAAGGGTTATTTTTCGTATATATTTTGATATCACAAAGATTTTTTTTAATTGAGAAATGTGTGATTAAAAACATTATTTAAGTAAACTTGAATCTCATCATTTAAAATTTTATAATGAAATAAAAATGAAAACAATATTATTTATTTTTATATAACTGGATTACAAAATATTATACTCATTTATGTGTAGAAGATATGTGAAAAAATGTTGCAATTATAGTTTTTTTAATAAAATATAACTCACCCACATCTATGGACAGTTTATTATCCTCACCTAGATCATTATTTACACTTTTTACCTAAAACAAGAAAAAATTAAATTAATAAAATTGTCAAACTAACTGATACGCGCGGCTTCGCTACCGTAGCATAATTACATTATATAAAGCTATTATTATTATACTATACTGAATTGAACGCGCTAATCTCAGGAACTACTGGTCCGATTCGAAATTTTTTAAGTGTTATATAGACCATTTATCGAGGAAGGCTATAGGCTATATATCATCTAATGTTATATATAGCCTACGTTACTCATGTATAATGTAACTTTCGTATGGTGAAAGAACTTTTAAAATCGGTCCAGTAGTTGTTGAGCCTTTTCATTACAACCAAACAAAAATTTCCTCTATAAAGTATTGGTGTAGATAAAATCCTATATTGTCATATTCTTTTAATATTATTACAAAAAAAATTAATTATAATTATAATAGAAATAAGATACTTACAGATCTTTTTCTAAATTTTTCCTTCGAATTGGAACAAGGCGATAGCTGTGTATTTTTATGTCTATTATCACAAGCAGCTGCAACAAAAGATGCTTAAAATACCAAAGAGAGTCTTTAAAACTTCGCAAATTTAGTACTTACACCTTTACATATAAGGTTCATAATTGAATGACTAAAAATATGCAACATAAATATTTTACAGTTATATTAACTGCCATAACTAACCACCTAAATATCTCGGAAACTAAATTAAATAAAAATTTAATTAAAAAGAAATATATTAATTAAATAATAAATAAATATTCCTGGACATTTAACACAACGCCATCTAGTCCCAAACTAAGCAAAGCTTGTACTATGGAAACTAGTTAGCTGATAGACATACTTATTTTTATTTTTACTTTTATTTTGTTTTATTTATTTATTTATAAACATACATAACATACTTCCATAAACATACATACACATAAACATACTTAAACATACTTTTTTTTGTATTGAAAATTTAACACCCAGACAGTAGAAAATTACAAAGTTCATCACATCATAATTTTCTACTCGTGGGCATCGAACCCACACCCTTCGATGCAATAGACCATTGCCACATCCACTGCGCCAATGGGTAAATAAAAAAATATTATTATATAAATGTATACGACGTTCTAAAAGCGCCTCGAAAGACGCCAATTTGGAAAATAAACTTTTTGACTTTGACATTTTCTTAAAATAAAATAAAATAATATTTATTTGCAAAAAAACACGGTTCATAAGGATGGCATTTGACAGTCGTTCATCGTGTTTCGCTTAAAATTAAGCATGCAAATATGTAATTATTAAATTGAATAAATTTATACATGTCAAATAATAATAAAAAATAATAATATCATTACATTTTATTGTCATTCATTAATAAAAGTAATTAAATCTAGTCATATCTATCTTTTATGGTCAAAAAATTCCTTTTGGCTATAAAAACAGTTTTCAATCAGCCACTTCTTCAGGCAATTTTTAAAAAATTTAAAGGTTTATTCCTTATAGATTTGGGAATATGTTATATATCTTAATGAGCATAATAGGACCATTTTTTGAGTAAAGCGCAGTTCATATACTTATGGCATTCTCATCTCCGCATTACGGGACACCCTGTATAATGATTACTTACCATATTTTTCTTCTTTAACATCACAATCCATTGGTAAGGATAGACGATCAGTCTCGCTACTGTACGACATATTGTCTTCAGGATATGCCTGAAAATTCACTTACGTCGTTTTCAATAATGTATCAATGATTATGGATAGATTGTTATGTCAGATTATATGACAATAGATAGACAAAAGTCATAGCAAAGGCTATCCGTCGAACACATATTGAAATCAAAGTAAGTGCAAATATATAGATTTGCCTGACTTTTGTTAGCAAAACAAGAGACAGATAGAATATTGAAAATGGACGTTAAAAAATTAAGTATCATCTTGTGTCTGTTTTAACGCGAATACTTTCCATATTAAATAAAATATTTTTTGAAGTATTTTGAACGCGGTTTATTATACATTATTTTACATTATTATTATTTATTATACCACGCTCGCTGTAAAGTGCTCGAAACGTCGTGAAATAATTTATAATAAACCGCGTTTAAAATCCTTTAAAGAGTATTTTATTTAATATTAAATAATTTATGCCACTAGCCGAGATCCGCGGTTTTTTTTCCCGTTCCCGTAGGACTTTCGGAATTATAGCTATTCTATGTCCTTCCTCGGGTTTCAAACAATCTCTGTACAAAATTTTATCTGAATCGGTCCAGTAGTTTCAGAGTCTATTCAATTTTAACAAACAAAAAAAATCAAATCTTTCTCTTTTTATATTAGTATAGACACATTATCACAATCTTTGAAAGCAATAAATTAAATATCGACCCAAACTAGGCAAAGCCTGTATATTGAAAAATTAATAGAAATAAAAATATAAAAATACATAATTAAAATAGAACAAAATGGAATGTAATTAAAATTAGACTAAATAATAATACATAAAAGAAGACAAATTAAAATAAAAATATAAATATAATTCGATTTAAAACTATTACACGCTAAACTTACTTGTTCATCTTTAATGTCACAGGAAATTGATTGTATTTCTTCAATATTGTCACCAATCTCAGAATCAGATTTAGAAACCTCATCATCCTTTATATTTGAAGATACTGTAACATTATAAATTAATATTATAATTTTCTACTGTCTGGGTGTTAATTTATATATAGTATGTACGTTTAAACAAAAAAAGTATGTTTAAGTATGTCTAACAGCTATCTAGTTTTCATAGTACAAGCTTTGCTTAGTTTGGGACTAGATGGCGTTGTGTTAAATGTCTAGAAATATTGAAAAAAAATTAACACAACGCCATCTGGTTACAAACTAAGCAAAGCTTGTACTATGGAAACTAGATAACATAGTTTTTTTTGTAAATACATATATACTATAGATATATGAACACCCAGACAGTAGAAAATTACAATGTTCATCACATGATAATTTTTTACTCTTGGAGATCAAACCCACACCGTCCGGCGCAATAGACCATTGCTATATCCACTGCACTAATAAGGTTTACAATACAATTATAATTACATTCAATAATTAATTTTCGAATAGACCAAAAATAAACATTCTGAATTATTTCAGCGATTGCTACAACTATTATTTTTTATATCTCTTTTATATTGTAATCTATCCCTAGGACTTTATGCCTGCCGGCCGTTTTCAATATTCTATCTATCCCTTGTTTTGCTTACTAAAGTCAGGCAAATCTATCTATTTGCGCTTACTTTGATTAGCATTTGTTATGACCTTTGACAATCAAATGTCATTTAATCTGAGATTACAATCTATCCATAATCTTTGGTACATTATTGAAAACGGCCGTTAGTGACAAAGTAGATTAACTAACAACTTACGTTCCTCAAACTCAATCTTGATTTCTTCATTACAAGGCAGGATGGTGATCGGCTCATTTACATGTATCCGTAACCGTGGTGGGCGAGACACATCACTTATTAGGCATTCTTGGAGGCTCTGAAATATATATAAATATATTTAAATAGTATAGTTAGATTGGGCAAGAAGACCATGCGGTTAAACAGATGTTAAGTGACTGACCGCAGCCCATGAACATCTACAACATCAAAGTATTGCAGATGCCTTGCCGGATTGAAGGAAAGAAATAATGATAGGAATAGGATAGGAATACTTCGGGCTCCCACTTACTGCACAAAACAGTGCAATACTGCTTCAAAATGGTCTTCTGCTCGGGGATGGTAATTTCAATGGTGCGAGCTTGGCCACCTTGTGCAATGCTCAGCTATCACTCTTTTATTGCTGAAGACGTTTTGCACCAGAATTACCCTCAGTCACGTCTTACGACACCCATAAGTAGAAATGAGGTGGTGTCAAATGTATTCTTACCCATTGCCACACATGTAAATTATATTATTAGTATTTTCTTACCTCCTCAGTATAAGTCTGCAATATCCTATAAGAGTCTTTTAGCTGTTCCCGAAAGGCCAGGCATTTTTTAATTATGGTGGCACAATCCCAACACAGGATAGGTTCTATACATAATGGTTTAATGAGCTGAAATTCAATGTATTCATTGCTTAATTTCTTATGTGTATGTTGCATATAATATAAAAACTTCAAATAAAAAAGCTTAATTAGAAATTATTTATGAAAAAACCTGACTGTTTATAGCCTGTCAGTACCACAATTCAATAGATTAATAACAACACTGTACATGTCAAAACAAAATCTGCCGAGCTGTTTGGGTTGCAGGGTGTGCCCAAGAAATGAACATACAGACATTCTGTCGCTGTCCAATAAAAAGGAATTTACCACAGAAAAACCAAGTATTAGGCTTCAATTACTTTAAAATGCTAAGGTTTGTTCATCAAAATTTTACTAAGAATTAATATCAAAAATCAAGACCAAAATTATAAAATAAATAAAATTATTGCTAAATTGGAATGATACTGGACAACCTTTACAAATTTTTCACCTATAAAAAGATACATTAAGAGATTAAAGTACACATATATGATTGTAAACATTGGCTACAATATAATGTTTATGATATATGTTTTCTCTTTTGATATTGAGAGTTTTATCCCAAAATTTAAATTTTATCCTTATTAATAATATAACAATGTTATTGTTACAATTACAACCGCAACTAAGATATGTTGAATGTTATTTAAGTAAATAATAACGGAAATTACTTACCGGTATTTCATTAAGAGCATCCAAATAATATTTTTTTAATAAATCATTGTTTAGTTTTATTAACGTTCGACCGACGCATAAACAGGACATACACAAAACGTTTTGGTTTATTCCTTTTTCAAACATTTTTATTAAAATTTAATAGAAATCCATGAAATTATAAAAGACTACTTTTTTCATATTTATTTACATTAATATGTTTGTAAATTAATTATTGATCTTTTCGAAAGTAACTATGATATTGATTGACAAGTGACATTGACAAATTATAAACATCATAGAATATATAAAGGAGCATGTCATCTGTGGTTTTTCCTTAGTGAGGAACATCTCGTTTTTTTTTTTTTCGCGCTTGTTTGTGTCGGAGAAAACACGTGCCTTTGAGTTTGTTGTTGTTTTTCGTTATATGATTGCTAGGTGGTTCAAAACAAAGTCTATTTGGAGAATTAACTGGTTTTAATTTATA